>MNPL01010800.1:12265-22924 GCA_002081605.1 Tropilaelaps mercedesae
TAGCGGCTGATCATCATCTACAGCTGCCATCATGTCGATATGACAGAGTCTAATGACAGGGACTTCATGAGTCCGCTTTCTAGGCCATCGGTAGGGGGGACATCAGGCAGGGGACATCGGTAACAATATCGCGGTCCCCCAGCGATAACGACGAGCGTCGCAGACGACGACGACGACGACAGAATTGTTTGCAGGCTCCGATTTGGCGGCGGATACAAACATGAACCTCATGGTCGGATAATGAGAGCACATTTTTGCAAAACCCTTCACATCTGACTCGTCAAAGAATCGTTGTCGCACATGTCGACGACTATAAGCGTCAAGTGAGCGACTGTGGAGCGCTGCACACACACACACACACACACACACACACACATAATGATGGCATTATTTATGACTCCTAAAGTAGGAATTGTTTGTTCGTTTATTTCCGTGTTTCGTAGATTTGGCGCTTTTTGCTATCGAAGCTTTGCAAGCGACAAAAGTCGTTCTCGTAGCGTCGAACAATTGGACGCATTTTTCATTGAGCTTTTTCATCGGCACGCGCATGTTGTTACGTGATCAGTCAACATCGCGTTGACAACATCGCGTTGACAACATCGCATTGTTACACTCGACGGACGATCTCTGTCTATTGGCGTCATCATCCATCAGGCGTCAGAACAGCCTCGCTCCGGAGGTTGCCGTCCCCAGATGAGTGCGGAAGGGTTAAGTAGAGCCGAGTCCTCGCGCGGCAACGCGGCATTCCCTGTTACGGCGTCAACAAAACGTCGCGTCTGTCTGATTACCCCCGTGCGAAAGCGAATTGGAGGAAGCGCCCACAGGACGAGAGAGAGAGAGAGACGAAGCGCTGGACAATCGTCACAGACAAACTCACATTTCTCTCTCTCTCTCTCTCTCTCACTTTTCCTCTCTCGAGTTTTACCGTTCTCCGAAGGTCAGTGACCGGACAGGAGACGCTGCCGCCACCGCTGCCGCCACCACTGCCGCGACGTTTCTCCTACAGTCACTGCTGATGCTAGACTAGTATTAGCCTAGTAGTTGGTGGGAGTATGGGAACGTGGCCTAGCTCGTGAGCTGCATGTGGGCGTACCCTCGACCACTGTCTATGTATCTGTCTCTCTTTCTATACGAGGCTCTGTCTAACCGATTCCCTCCCCCCGCCACATAGATACAGGCATGTAGACAGGCATACGTCTCTCATTGGCTATTTATGTATCTGCGGCAGGATCCTACCGGGAGGATTTAACCGAAGAGGATCGAAGGGGTTGGGCAGGAGTAGTCCAACGGTCGTGGTGATACAACAAGCGAACACGGATATAATCACGGATCAGATCAGATATATTACACGCTGAAGTCATCACTGAAGTCATCGCGTGTAGATGAGGAGGGCCACGGGCACATTATGAACATGTCTAAACGACAAACAACAACCTCCGTCGTGGTCGATGTGGAAGGCGATCTTCACGCTATACTTTTGTTTCCTTTCTTGTTCCCGTCGCTCGTTCGCTCGCTCGTTCGCTCTCTCGCTCGGTAGCGTGACCATCTCGATGGAGGTTGTTGCTCGATAAGTTACAGGCAGATGTGTTGACGGGGTCATTTCTCTGTTGCTCGCCTCAGCTGTGTGTGGCTTTGTTGGCGGGCGCTCAGACGGGCGCTTAGACGGGCGCCAATCGAAAGAATATCGAGAATCGCCGCCGAATATTCAAATACATGTTCAGTATATCACGAATGTTCAAAATGGCTAAATGCTTTGTAACGTTTCCTCGGGGTCGTTTGCGTTCTCACTGAGGCTATTTGGCCGTCGCGCGTCGTCTGAAAAAAGAACACATTTTCGGCCATTTTCGGTGTCGTCGTTTTTCGAACTCGACGCCGTGTTTCGATCAGCATCTCTGACGTCGGCCGCGGTTGACGCTTTGTCGTTTTGTCTCGGATCGGCGTGTGGCGTCCGCGTTCCCGTCAGACGTGAGACGATTAAATCTGTGTTGGTGATGATGATTAATTATTATTGAGCGGCGGTTGAGTTATTATGACGGCCGACATTTTGACGAAGGCCGAGCGACGCTTGGGTGCGGCCGAGTTGTTGTCGTCGCCGTTGTCGTTGTTGTTGTTGCTGTACTCCGGCCGGTTTGCTCGGGGGCCTCCCTCCGGCGGCCTTCGGGCCCTGTTGAAGGCGAGGGGGTGAAGTGGGGTGGCGTCGAGCAACGATGAGACTCAATGCGCGCTCCCAACGTACTCGCGGAACTGCCGAGACGCTCCGGCTTTTTCTGGCAAACGGACATAGAAACGAGAAAGGTTGAGCCGGTGTCACGTTCTAGCCAGTGACCTAAAGAATCGGCCATGTACGGCATAAACAGACGAAATATGCAGCTAAAAACAGAGACTAACTAACTAACTAACAAACGGACAACATCCTCGTGGAACTCGATAGCGCTACCGAGAGAGCGAGCGAGAGAGCGAGAGGGACAATATGAGAAAGGAGAAAACATCGAGAAGCGGCTTCACTACAGCGAGAGTCTGGTGTTTTTTGCGAAATTGACGAGAACGTTCTCCGTGCCATGAGGCTGCGTGCCATGGGGCTGCGTGCCATGAAGCTCCGTGCCTTGTTTGGAAGGCGGCGGTTCGGCCATCTGTGGTGGAAAAGCGCAGTCGACGATCAGTGAGAGAAGATGACAAACACAAAAAAACATTCAGTTGTCACGTGCGTACGCAAACGCTAAATACGTGACACGTTTGTTGGAGTGAATTGCGGGCACATTTCAGTGTAACTATTTATGGCGACGTAACAACTTATGTCGTTTCATCTGATTTGTTTTTATGCTGGAACATGCGTGGGAACCCCGTGCAGGCACAGCTCTGAAACAAACAAAAATATTTAATTAGTGGCGGCGCATGAGCGGCAAAATGTCGACAGATATGGACAGTTATGGCGCTTGATGATGATTGATTAGCCAATCGGCACAATGATGCCGCGGATGAATGTGGCGTCTCCCGAAAAAAAAAGCGCGGTCATCATCATCATGACAATGAGAAATCTCTGCCGCCCTCCGCAAGGCCACCCTAACGCTCGTTTTGCAGATTCGTCGACGAGAAAACGTCACCTGAAGATCGTCACAGGCCCAGATCGATGTCAAGGCGATTGTTCCCCACCAGCGAAGATATCTCACCACAGTCTTCTCGGCGAGCGTTCTCATTCGCCGCCGCTGAGCTCCTTAGCGATTGAGCAACTGCATTCGACGCTCGTAAGGCCGCCGTCCATAGTCAGGGAGAAGGCCACACATTATCGTGGTTGTCCTAAAAACATTTTCGTAACTGTCCTGGTTAGCGTGTCCTGACCCCCATGCCGCTGGCGACCGCGCCAAATCGATGTCGTCCCCTACGAACGAATGAAACAGTTTTGCATAAACGTTCATCATGATGATGATGATGATGATAATCATCGACGCGCAAGAACACGCGCTGACGTCCGCCGTCGACACACGCCGCGAATACGTTCGCCCGCGTATAATCGACGTCGATAATGACAAATTCATGCTCGGCCGCTGTGGCAGATCTGTCCGATTTGGTAAGACAATCCGCTCGGATGAACGTCTGTTCGCCGCAGACCCCCTGACCAAAACAGTTCAGACAGAAAACCCCCGAAACTGTTCGTGGTTGGTCAGAATGAGTTCACTTGAGTTCACTGGGCTGGCTCCCTTTCCACTCGACCATTGGCTGAGTTGTGAGCGATTCCGCCACCGCCGTCGTCGTCGTCGTCCGTCCGCACACGCGTAACGAAATAATACTCAATTTATGTCTATAACATACTAAACATTCGTTATAAATTCGTTAGATAGATTTGTGTGTGTGTGTGTGTGTTTGTTCGCACGCATGGGCTCGGTGGATGGTTGTTCGTTATGGCCGCATTCGTCCGTGATGGCAACTGTCAGCGGTAGCCAACTCCTTTGTCGGACAGGAGCAGTTTTCAGTGTTGCTGACGATGTTGCTGTCGTTTTGCTGTGATTGAAACAAAAGCGGAGGAAGCATCGAAGAGTTGGCGCTCGCTACCACAATGAAATGCCGTAGCACTTCCATAGGCGGCGACGGCGTCCGCCAATCAACAGTAGAAAATGTTCGTTTTTTGTTCAGTCGATTTCCCCCAACGGTAAAAAACAACAAAAAAAAGGTGTAAAGGACGAAGGAGACGTTTGGACTCATGAGGGCCGCGGTGTCACGGCCCTCATGAGGAGCTCTGCGTTGCGTTTCCGATTGTTGACCGTCTGATGATGATCTGCGATGGGAAGGGCGGCTGCACAATCCGAACAAGTAGATCCCTTTTTGCTTTGTTCGACCAATAAACATAAAGTCTGTTCCACTGCCGAGGGCTGACTCGCTTACGGGGGCGCCGCGGGGTCGCGGGTCGGACGACTGACGAAATAACTTACAGATGTTCATCCATCGACTACCGTTATTTCACGACTGACGATTATTATTATTGAGGTGTCGTCAGTATAACGTCGGTCTATGAGGAATGCTCTGACATTGGCCCCCCGGCCGACAGGGGCTGGTCTATGTGGGGGTCAAATGCGACGACCGAGAGCCTCTCTCTCTCTCAATGTCTCTCATCTGTTCGCTGTGGCCGGTCGATCCGCCAAAGCACGCGAAGAGACGCTACGGTCGCGTGCGACACGCGACGCGTTAGGCAATCAACAACGACGCTCGTGCTTGAATCGGCCAGTCGGTCGGTCGGGTGCAGTTGTCTAGCGACGACGGAAAAGATGGAAAATGCCGGCTAATAATAATAACGAATAAAGAAAAAATGCTTTGAGAGAATGAGAAAGAGTGAAAAGTTCCGAATGGATGATGACGACGAAGATATTGTCAGTGGGGTTTGAGACAGACGGGGGTGGACCACCACCCCCGAGATGGGCCCGAACGTGGCAGCGGATGGAATACAATATTGTCTATATCCATCTCGGAAAGGGAGAAGGGAGAAAGGCTCCCTCCCTTTATTACTATGACGATTCGCTTTGCACTACGCGTACCGAAACACACACACACACACACACACACACACACACAGTAGCCTCCATCTGATCATTGTTGGCCTGATCTGGTGTCCACAAGTACTACTCCCTCGTGTCCCCCCGTCCGACGTTGAGGAAGGGACGTCCGATTCGCGAGCTTCCAGATTCGTAGGTCCGGACCCCGATGGCAACATTTTGGTGAAGAGAACGAAAAGAGAACAAATGGAACGCCATTTCTAAAGCTCGCCGGAAGAACAGAGCCTGGTCCCGGAGGCCGCTGTCCTACTGTACCTGGAAGATAGTTAATATTGAAGACCCGTTGAAGTCGAGGATGGCGGCGATTGAAGACCCGTTGAAGTCGAGGATGGCGGCGGCGGCGGCGGCGGTGGAGCGGGACGCGGAGGTTGGCGTCGTGAGAAAACTATTCCCGAAAATTAGTAGGCGCTCGGGAAAATGTGAAAATGACGCGTTCCACCAGGCTAAGCTGTAGGCGAACGCGTTTTCATGACTCTGCGGTCAGTTAATGTTTCTGTGCTGGCCTAACTTGGCCTAGAGTAGGTCGAGTAGGTCAGCTGACCGTTGATACTCGGTCAAGGTTAGGTGAATCATCATTAGGAAATTGACGAGCAGAAATAAAATGCGAATTTGTTCGCTGTAAGTCACAGGCTAAAGCGTCCGATGGCCGCGCCTGCCCTCAGATGACCGACCCGCTTGACCTTTACTGATCGCCCTGTTGATGGGGTGACGCCGAGGTGAGGTCGATGGAGAGGCTAACTCAGTGAAGACGATTTTTCTACCGAGGATAGATCCGAGCACAGTCAATGAAAATCAAGTGGACGACGAGAAAGCAAACAACGCCATTGGCCAACTCGCATTTCCCTCCCTCGTTCCGTGACGGTTTCCCGCTTTGTAAACGTTCCCCATCAACGACCGTGACTACGTACGACCACCGAAATGAGCAAAAGGACATTTCGATGGCGACATAAACAAACAATCAAACAATTCGAGACAGAAGAACGCGCGCACTCGATCACCGTTTGAAAGAACTGCCTCGCGAAATCGCAATGCAGCTAATTAACGCGTGAAACGCGCGAGTTATAATTTCATGAAGAAGTGTTTGTTACTTTAATAAAGGCGCGCGCGCACACACACACACACACACACACACACATATATATATATATATATACATATATATGCCACGGGGTACAATTACGTCCGAATGTGAAAATGCATTTCTTGTCTATGTGATTGCAGAATGGGTGAAGCTGCGTAATGGCGCTGATTAAACAGACATGGCATACATAAATAAATTGATTAGGTTGTTAAGCGATTAGCGCCGCCGCCGCCGCCGCCGCCGTTCCATCGAGCGGTCGCCATGTCGATTAGCGACGCGAACATTCAAGCGACTTGTAGCGGCGTCTCGACGAACATGTTTTCGGTGTGCAATGTCGTCCTTTTTTCGGCTACGTGTCGCGTTAGTCGGACCCGGCGAGCGTCTCATATCGGGTGACAGATGCAGAGGAAATTAATTTGACTATCGCGTACGCAATTTAAATCGCGCGTCGAATCGGCGAGTCGCCGAAACGACAGCCGTGTACAGGTCAGACGACGTCGGCGGCGGCGGCGGCGGCGGCAGATGAGACAGGAACTGTCGACGCTCGGCGCTACCTGCGCGACGCTTCGTCAGCTGGATGAATCCAGGCCGTGAATTTTGCGCTGCTCGAACGCCAGCAACTCGCTAATGTTACTCGGCTAGACGACGACGACGACAAAATAAGATAACGTCAAAGGTTTATCAACGACGGCCCAATGGAGCGCCTGCCTATCGGTGACAGCTAATACGATTATTACTATTATTATTATCATTTAAATGAGCGGACAGTTCTCTGTCGAATCGTTTACATGATGTAGATGTTGATTATTATTCCGTCTATCTGGACTGCCTGGGAGTGCTGCTGCTGCTGCTGTTGCTGCTGTTGCTGCTGCTGCTGCGCACAGATAGGGCGTGTCGCCGCTATCTTGCATGTTTAGACCACAGATTTGTGTGTTTGTGTGTGTGTTTATATATGTATGTATGTGTTTATGTAGGCTATTAGAAAATGATTGCCAGTCATTCTGTTTGCGTGTACACATGTTTCATGTCTCTGCTATCGAGGTGTTTGTTCTCTTTTTTACTGCTACAAAATCGGCAAGCTACGGACACGGCGTTGCCGTGCAGAGCGGCCCTCCTTCAGATGAGGTTGTTGTTGTTATTCAGGACGTCGTCGTCATCATCATCATCATCATCATCATCACTCACAAAAGTGGGGTCGTCGTGTTTTGATGCGGGATCGGAATGAGATGGAATACGAGATTCTCTCCGTGTTCTTCTCCCTCCGCCTCCGAGGGTCCGTACGTAGCCAGGCGCTAGGCTGGGGGGGGGGTTGGGAGGCCCGTTTTGGGGGTCTAGGGGAAAAACGTTCTCAATGCGGAAATTGTTCTTGGCTGCCTCGTCCGTATTCGATGACGTTCGATCGACGCAAAGCATCGATGTCATTTTTCTCGAGTTCAAAACACAGCGGCAATCTTCGAAATGGCCAGGATTTATCCTGTCCGCCTTTGGGTGTGGCAGAAAAAGAGAGAGAGATTGGAAGGGAGATGGATCACGATAGACACCGAACGATAGATGGATAATGCAAAAGGGAAAAACGAGAGAGAACTCAGAATAGCCAAACTCCTCAAGAACGAATGGGCTAGTGAGGTGAGACGGATGATGGGGGGGCCAAACAAACGGATCGGTCTAACAGTATTGTTTGTTCAATTTTCTTCTGTTGTTGTTGTTCCGTTGTCTTTCTACCTCGTTTCAGGTGAGTACTTCCTGCTGCTATTTCGGAACGCGCTTCCCATTCCCGGTCTTTCGTGTCGGTGGTGTTCTACGCGTGTTCTTCTACCCTGCTAGAAGCTATCTACCCTGTTACACAGCAGCTGTTTATATTCGACTGACTGCGGGGGCCGTTCACTCAAAGGACCGTCTTCTGTACGGATTCATTTCCACTTCTGCTCACGTCTACTACAGCGTCGCTCAAAAGGGTACTAAAATTATTTGGGCATATATTTGCGTTCTCCAACTTATGCGAAGTTCGGATCGATTCTCGTACAATAACCAGGTAACTTGTAGACGTAGCGACGGGATACCCCCCGAGACTGTTAATGGGTGTCATTTTGCCGAAGGGACAAAGGCAACAACGTGACAGCCACTCAGTGTTTGCCCACCGAGGGCATACTGGGCGTACGTCACGGACATGCAAGCGGATGCTGTCCAATCTGAAGTATTTATGCCAAAAACGAGATCACTTTATTCGTGTTGAAAGGTACTCGTTTTTGGTTTAGTGGCCTTGAGTTACGAACTCTGGCGTCGGACCATTTGAAGAGCAATCGATTTAATGGCGCCAGATGCAGAGAAAGACGCAGAACAATATTTGCGCTAAACGTTTTGTTTAGATTTGGCACACCTCGAGGGTCGCCGCAGAAGATCGTCGCGTAGCCGCGATAGGTCTGCGACGATCCGTCTGCGATACAGATGTATCGAAACGCGATTTCACGACATTGTTGTCGTTATTATCATTACGGCGTCGTCGACGACGACGACGACTTAACGACGGATCGCCTATTGGACTCGACGACGTTCTCGCGACGCTGCTCGGCCAAGCTGGCAAACTGATTCCGCGCCATAAAGACGACGCCCAACTCTCAGTTTGCGCCTTCGAGGGCCATCCTTTCATCCTGGTCAGCCTATGAACGCTGATGGATGTCTTCTGGCTGAAAAATTTTACGATATTTGCTCGTCATTGGCTCGAACTTAGTTTTCGGCACGGCAAGACGACCATGAAAATGCGCATATTCTACTATCGTATTCATAGCCTGGCCGGGAACTGAGAGGAGCCCAGTCCAGCAAAGATTGTGCCCAGGGGGGAGAGGTCGGAGCACAATTCCCACCGAGGACTGCTCAGATCTCTGATACTCAGATCAGCTCAGATCTCACGTGTACGAAGTGACTCGCCGTCAAGAACGAAGGCCGCTTCTTTATTGGCCTTCGAGATCGCCATGCAATGAGGATGTGTTCTCCTGCGTATCTCCTCCGCGCTGCACGTCACTCCTTGGCTGAGAAAAGGTACAAGAAAAAAAGGCCACTGGCGTGTCCGTCGTTCGGCCGACGAACAATAAATGTGACTTTTTTGAGTTTGGTTTTTTTTCTAGACTCTTCTGTTTAACCATAGCGTAAATGAACTTTTGATCCTAGACCATCCGGACGTAAATAAACCGCTGACATATCTTCACCCCACTGTTATGTATACACACACACACACACACACACACATAGATCTGTAGAGGAAATATATATTTGTACTCGCTGAATCAACGAAGTATCTTTTTCGCCTGATGACATTTAGTCGCCCCAGTCGGCGGCGGCGGCGGCGGCGTCGTTTATGCGATGGCGCTCTGACGTGGACCCAAAGGTGTCTGACCGAGGGGTATGACAGCAAAGGCGGCTGCGTTTGTCACCACCACCACCACCACCACCACGTGCTTAAGCTTTTCAGCCGTCTGAGCCGTCATTTGGCAGTATTTTGGCCTCGCTGGTCGGGACAGCCATCGCCAAATAGGCGGCCTCCTTTACCTGGAGATGCCAATGCGTCCACAGGATTGGGTTCCAGCGGTTGGTGTGACGTCGACACTGACGACTACAACCACGTCTGACTAGACACTCCTTTTAGGCACTCCTTTCAGGCACTCCTTTCAGACACTCCTCCCGATCGGTCAGCGAACGGCCGCAGAAAGGCGTTCGGGTTTATCTTTGGAACCTGACATCGGCCCGAGCCGCGGTTCAGATTTAGATCTGTTCGACATCGGCTATCCTAAGCCGGGGGGTACTCGCGCGAGTACTCCGAGCGACCAGCAGCAGTTGCTCATGTTCTCTCGCAAAATAGACGCACGCCGCCGGCTGACGTTTACGTCTATTTTGCGGCTAATGCGTCTATCTCTTTTGCCGACTCGAGTGTCCCCGTTTATCTGGGGGGAGGCCTCCCAAACATGTTCGCAAAGCTGGTCCGTGGGGCAGCCAGGGGGTTATTGGTATATGGCGATGCTGTCCTTCGACTCAGCATCCGTTTCGGTGACGTTTGGCCGTCGAATTGTTTCGATGTTTGCTAAAGAGTCGCCATGCCGGTCGGCATTCGCTGCTCTACTGTGGCGAGTGCGTTGACGCGATCTCGGCAAACGTTGCCCCGGAGGTCGCTCACCTGTTGCGACCTCGAACGCCATGGCGGAGGGCATCCGACAGAGAGAGAAAGGGAGCGAAGCAGAAATACGACAGAAAACGCGTTTGTGGACAGGGAAACATCTTTCGTGCCGTCAGCCGGGCCGCGGCGTACAACGTCGAAGACGTATTCGTTTACATTGCGCTTAGTTGACGCTTGATGAGGTAGAATTTGGTGGCATTTTGGGGGTGTTGTTCATGTTAGCGTTAACAATCGCCATTCAGTCAAATGTGTGCCTGTCGCATAGGGACGAGTGTTATTGCCGCGGTACCATGAAAATGGTATCATCGTTCGATGATTGATTGTACTTGCGACGTTGAAAGGCGAATCTATGCGCTACAGCTAAATGAGAG
>MNPL01010800.1:23502-34466 GCA_002081605.1 Tropilaelaps mercedesae
TCAAAACGTCATTATTGGAAAAAATAAGCCTACAACAAAGGATAATAGAAAACAATAATAAACAACGACGACGATGACGACAACTTACGCCGGTGCTCTGTTTATTTGTCCTTGTTTATTCGGTGATGTCTCGTTTTATAATTAACTCTTGTCATCCGATTTCATGACATTCGGCACAATTTTCGACACAATTCCAAGTGTATACACACACACACACACACACACGTATGTATATGGATTGTTTGCAGGCAAATGCGCTACTGTTTCATTGAGGCGTAAAATCGCTTTCGTTGGTTGTTGTCAAAGCTGCTTTGTCGTCGTGCAAATGATCGAACATAATTGGGAATTTCCAATTAGTATTTGGCCGTGATTAATGCCGAGTAACGATTGTTCTTCACTTGTGATGATGATGATGATGATGACGACATAGGAGGCGCGCAACAAAACTCCTTTGTTGGTCTCTAGCATTTTAGCCTGTTACAGCCACCGAGTGACCCTTTACCGTGACGTGGTTGTCGGCAAAAAAAGGGAAACAGCGAATATAATTACGTCTGATCTAATTAATTCATTGAGCTGCGCATGTCCTGCACGTTCCTGTCATGGGTGCGCCATTGGATGACAGTCGGAAACAACAGGAACTGTCGTCCGTACCTGGCGGCGTTCGGCACGATTTCGCCTCGAAGTCGAATAGATGTTGAAAGACGTTCACAGCGGCGTACCCGTGGGGTGGCTGTCGCTGCTCAGTCGGAAGATCGGATACGAATCCGATAGTCTGATCATGACAGGCGGCCGTCGCTTCAGAAGTGGGTTAAGGCATTTACAATGGAAAAGTTGTCCCGGCTCGTATAAAGCAGCGTGGACTGTTGCTTGTGGCTGTGTTATTTCATTTTGCACGAAACTGTCCAGCAAAGAATAATCAACATGGCGGTGTGTGGAATGACAACATTTATACCGAGCAATTTGTAAAAACGTTCAGTAGAAACGAACTGAAAACGCTGTAAATGAGAAAATAGACATGTTTCTACCGCCAATGATGGCTACTCATTGTGCATTGTAGAAAACGACTAAATATGTCTGCTATCTGAAGATATTCACACACACACACACACACACACACACACACATACACAGAGAAATTTGAAATTTTGGGAGCACATGATGGTACATTTGTCGCGGTTAGGACCCCCAGAGCAGGTGTGGTCACCCGCCGGAGAAAAAAGTGCGCCTCTCTCGGATGACACTGACACCCTTCAATCCGTCTTGCTTTACATAACACGATTCACTATTAAACTAACTAACTAATTAACTAATTAACTAACTACCTGCTTGAAAGCTGCTTCGGTCACTCTACCGATGTTACGTTGTTGGCAGGCAGGTCTCAAAAATCGAACAGTTATCGTTTTAGCCTCGATACCGCCATCGAAATACGGCGTTCTTAGATCAGTACTTGGTATACCATTTCTGGGGCGAGAATTCGAGATGTTGAAAATTCAGAAACCGGCAGAAAAACACTAATATGGGGCGTACATTTATTGTTTCAAAAAAGATTATAGTAATTTTCTGCGCAAAAGGAACCCATAGGCACGATCAAAATTCTAGAACTATCTGTAACACAATCTAAATCTATTTGTGCCATTGTTGCTGATTATCAGCAAACGCGATACACGAAACTCTTTTAGGACCCTCGGCGGTCAGCAAGTTCCCCTAGTAAAACGATGACGTTTATGGAACACCCCCATTTTCCAGGAACGAAACCTTCTGGCAGTGGTTTTCTGGTGCATTGACGCAGCACTACGCCAACAAACAAACGAACAAACGACGCCACTACACATCCAGTACGAGTAAATCATGCATACGCCTTTATTTTCGTTGAACACAACTCTTCCAAGCGTGTCAGTATGACGTAGTCGTTTCTCCCGTCGTTGCTCGACGATGTTGCTCGCAGCCGATGCTCGTCATCAGTCTGGCCGATGGATGGATGACGCTGGCCACCTTCTCCTCTGCGGCAAATGCCAAAACAGCTGTAACCCAGCAGTCGTCGGCGTAATAACAATCATTTGAAGTGCATCGTGGTCTTCGGCCCTCGTTCGCGCGCGCTAGAATACGCGCCAGGCCGCTGGCCCCATGACGGTCATTCCCGGCTAGGCCATTATTCGAGGCTTCATTATGTCCATCGGGGTTTTCCACCAGGAACGCCGGCTGGCCTCAGAATACCTCGACAAAAGCTCTGAAGTCTGTCTATAGATGCAAACATGATATTTGCGTCTGTCTGTGTGTGCGTCCGTCGTTTCAGCTTCGTCGATCGAACTCAACTAAACGGCGACCATAGACAGTCAGAAATGGACAGAAGAGGACTACTTGAACTAGACGCGATTCCAACGACGACTAGGAAGGCTATCTTTCCACTTCTTTCCTTCATCTCACTGTTCCCCCAGCACCTCACCCTTCCCTCGTCTCCGTTGGGCGGGTCTATGGGGAACGACGTGGCTATTTTCTGCGGCGGCATCTTCGGAGGCTGCCGATTGCCGAAGTTGCTGGAAACGGACCTAGCCTGCAGTGTTGGACGAGCCGGATGACGTTGTCGTCGTCGCCGCCGAAGTTGATGAATAAACCAAACTGAAGAAAATTCTGAGGGTGGAGCGGGAAGGGGAGAAGGGTAGTAATGAGGTGAGCCAACACAAGTCGATGTCCGGCCGTTGATGGCGCGGCTATGTTGGCTTCGCTTATGTTTTCGACTTCTGTAGCTCGACAGAAACGAGAAACACCTCGTGCAAGGAGCATCGACTGTGTTTCCTTTACGAGACGTTATTCAGACGAGGAGGAGGAGAGACCATCGAGGGGAAAAAACATCGCAAGATGGCGCGTACACATTCGCCGATGTTTATCTTTAGCAGAAATTCCAGCTGCTATTTCAACCAGTTAGTGACGCTCGTTTCGCTCCAGGACGTCGTTCAGCAATTCAGATGCTCGCAGGCGAACTCCGGCTGGTGTTTTTGTTGTTCGACTGGGCTAGGCCTGTGTTGGTTTGTTTTCCGCTTTCTGTTTCCTATTCGGTTTCTGTTGTGGCTCGATATCAACATTAGACAATGTCTATGTACCTGGCCAGTGTTTATGCGCTTTTATGCAGTTTTTTTCTTATCTGGCTCATGAAACTATTCACTCTGGACTACCGAATTCCTAAGTAGCTCTTCGGCGACGGCGGCGGCGGCGGCGGCGCTTTATTACTTATTTAGTGCTAGTCGCTTATTCACGTGAACCTATTCGAGATGATTTTGCTTAGTAAACGAACTTGATAGTTGTTCCCAAGTTACACTGCACTCTCGAGTGTATGCGTGAGCCTCGCGCGTCCCCATCACGACGAATTGGCCAATCGGTGTGGCACTGTCAAGAAGATCGAGACAGACGCCCGCTGTTGTCGTCGAATGGCTCCTGAGGCCTTCCGAGGCTCTGAGGTTACGTGAGCTGTGTGTCTTCATGGTCGTTTGTTCAATCTAGCGTGACGAGCTACGAACGTGGAATCACATCGCGCATTGAGAGCGCACGCTTGGGGGGCGTCCTGCATTTTCTTCGTGAGCAATGCGCTCCCAGTTGAAGTTGTATCGACCTGCGAGTGCGTTGACGAAGTGGTGATGAAGCGCTACTGGCGTTCAGACTGGCGAAGTGCTTCAAAAGGCGGGACATAAGTTACCTGGCCGTAAGTTAAGGCCAGAAGCATAGCCTAAGGTATGCGGCAGGCGAAGTCGAACGCGTTCTGTCAGCCTTTGGTAGAGTTATGGCTTGAAAATATTCCAACGGCAGCAACGACCGTTGAACGCGCAGTGTGTGTGTGTGTGTGTGTGTGTGTGTGTGTGCATCCGACCAGAGACACTCAAACGAAACTAACCGTCGAAAGTCAGAGAAACGACTGTTTCTCGTTCAGAAGCCTTTTACCGCTGTGGTTGATCGCCGCCGGATCGATTTGAGCCGTAGCAATCGACATTATATGAGAGTGTTGTTGTAATCAGACGCTTCTGGTTCAGACGTAACAGTGCACGAGCCGGATATGCGGACTCTGATACGACGTTGGAATTGTTTCAGATTCTAGCATCTAGGATCAGTATAGACCTGTCACTGCATCAGTTTGACTCGGTGGTGCGCCGTTGTCGTAGCTGTTCAACCAATATTAATAACGAATATTGGACGTTTTTCATTAATCCTACTACAGACAGGGGTGGGAGGATCCTCAGAGATTTCACTCCTGCTCAGGCATTTTCATGCAAGGACAGCACTTCCAACCGCTTGCAGACAGCTTTAGGCCAAGTCGGAGCCCGCCTGAAATTGTAGCGTTTTTCGTCACCGTGGTGAAGAATAGCGTGGTCTTCATTCACGCACACTCTGCTCCCTCGATAGCATTCCCCGTAGATTTGATTCACTTCAGCGCCTACCGAACCGTCACCGCGATTCCTCTCGCGACGTTGACACGAGTGCGGCTTTCGTTACTCGACCAGTCCATGGCGAACATCGGTCGCTTCAGTTTTCGGTGAAGGTCAAAATTGACTTCGGTTGCCATGCCCGCTTTGCCATGGGGGGCATCTGCGCGTTCATCCGGGTGACGCACGTCAGCTTCCGGACACGCATCGTACGTGCATGTTCGTACGATGCAGCGTCTTCGGTGTCACGACACTCGGCCAGGCCTTCCTTCGTCGTCCTAGAGAACCTACATGGACGAAGGAACAAAAAAATCAGGTGTCAGTAAAGCTCGTTCGGCGAAATCGGCCCGCGGCCATGGCCTCGGGCGGTCGCCACCGACGGCCAATCGGAGCTGCGCTGTGTAAATACGCCACGAAAATGAATTATGGCGAAAAAGACGAACAAAGATCTATGTCGGACTAACTGTCGGACGTACGTTCAGGGTCCCGGTGCGCGTATGGCGGACGCCACGACCGACGTCAAGCGAAGATTATCGTTCGGTAAATGTATTCATTTGGATTCACGGATCGAGGGCCCTGTTGAGCGGGGGCCAAGCCAGCGGTAACAAAGTGGCTAACAAACAGCTGTCGACTAACACCAGCCTTTGGCGTCGTCCATTGTTGTTGTTCGCTTGTCTATCCGCCGCGCTGCTCGGCCGTGTGAGGATTGTTTAAGAGAACCGACTCTTAATCTGGCGCGACAGTGGAGATTGGCGAATATGTTTAGCGTCGTGGGCCGTAACAACGACGACGACGACAACAACAACAATAGTCAAAGCAACAACAAGTACAGCATTAGTAGTAGTAGGAACAATAAAGTCCGACCAAGTGTGCGTCGCACGCGATACCCTGAGCCGCAGAACGTCGAATAACTTTCAACGTTCCCCGCCAAAATGTTTGTTCGATTCCATAGTTTGGCGCGGCGACGCCGCGGTTCAGTAGAATTTTCGACCGCGGTGTTGGGGGAGTCAAAGCGTCGCTCGGCTGACGTCGTAACCGGCCAGCACCGTCTCATGGACGTCAAGCTGGTGCATACGCGACGCTCGGAACGCATTGGCGATGAGACGTTTTTCTGCCCACGCCAGAACCCGACCCAGCCACCGCGTTCAGATGTTGACTGTTCGTTTCGGGGCAGTCAACAACATCTGAACGCTGATGTTGAGTCTGACAAAGTGAAAAAAACCCTCAACTGGGTTGACCATGGAAGGTTGACCAGTGAACGGCGGAGCGCGGCGTGGAAATGTGTCGTTGAAGCGAACGACGGATGCGTTAGCCGGACAGCCGAAAATGGCTACTGTTCTACGCTCTCGAGATCCTGCGTCGAGATCCTGCGTCGAGATCCTGCGTTTAGTTCGTTGGTCGCTGTTCTGGAACCGATCGGAGAAATACGGCCGATGCGTTTCGCTCAACCGAGTTTCGGCGGACGAAGCCACATACAAAGTAGACGCTTACGGGAGCGTCGTCTCGTTTTGTTAGGACGCGCTCTTTAGTAGAAGTGCTAAAGGAAAATGTCCCAGCGCGAACATTTCCTCTATCGTAGAGGTCAGCAATGGCATCGACATGGCTATCCCGTTCACAAACGACTCCTACTCAACACCGCCGCATTTCGGCTTCATTACGGCTCGTTTAAAGCAGAAACCAGTCAACGGCCAGTTCGGTTGGCGTTGCCCCATCGCGGCTATAGCAGGTGCGCTTCTCGCTGGTGTCAGGACATGTCTCGGTTGCCCCCTTTATCGGCGATTACTGCCATGTTATAGGGTCGCACGTGTCAGCAACACGACGCTAATATCTACGACGCGCAACGCCAGATTGTCGCTAACGTTAGGGGCAGTTGAAGACATTTGCAGACATCGCCTCAACGTTGCCACCAGCGTGCGTTTTGTCATTCGACGGAAAGCCATGGGGCAGACAATTGCCCCTCCGTCTATCAAAGGCTTCCGCGACAGCCTCCTCTGGTGCGGCGGAGGTGACCTTGGCCGTTCGAGAAAGAACAAAATTAGAGAAAAAAAAAACTCGAACAACGGCCGCTACGGCTGACAGAGAAAAGTGGCTGAGGGGGCATCAGCGATCGACAGATTTCGTCCGTCTGGATGTACTGGACGGAGGGGCAAAGATTCTGTGAAATGGCTGAGTTACGTACGGCCAGCGTTCGCTAGAGATGCTCGGTGTGTTTTGTCGTGGGTCTGAGCGTTCGCCGATGCCCTGGTGGGCAGCCCCATCCGTTGGTGGTCGTTGAGCTGATCTGCGGGCCCCGCCATATCTCAGCGCTGGATGGCAGCCACTCCGTGACTCTGCCCTGGGGTCGGAATGGCGGCGGCGGCGGCGGCGGCGGCGGCTTAAGTTATGGCCTCCGCGTCAGCCGAACTGCGGGGATTTCGTATCGAATAAGAGCAACCAAACAGAACTCAGCAGTCTCCAAAAGAGAACCGCCCGACAAAATGCCGAAGTGAAAGAATGCCTCTTCCCTTTAGAAAAGCAGCGCGTTCGAATAGGCCGAATTTTCCATCTCTCACCGGCCTACTTTTGGGCCTGGGTGGTGCTGTCGCTGGATAATGAAAGAACATCCTGTTCGGGTGAAAAAGGATTCCTACGTTGGTGAGAAGTATGACAGAGGATGGCCCTTGGCTCACAAACCGCCGCGTGCCTTGTGTCCTATTTACGGCCATGTTAGCGTCAGACCACTGGGCGGGTCACGTGAACGCCAACGAAGTCCCCCGGAGCTGGCACAGCCGCTCTATGGCCTCGAGATGGGGACGGCGGCGTTTCGAACGGACGAGGACTAACAGGAAAGTCGGCATTCAGCTGCGTTATTGCTACGGCTAAGGTCCCAGCAACAGGTAGACCCATGCGCCAAATGGCAGCGTTCGCTATAGCGATCGTGGCCGTAACAACGCCGCCCAGATCGACTACGGCAGGACAACAACAACAACGAAGTGCAGTGTTGTCATCGGTGTTGAGGTCGAAATTGTCGTCTGAGAGGGGCAGAAAAAGGCCGACGGAGATAACTGCAGTCACGTAATGACGCTACTTCGCCCACCGTTTAATTTCAAGCTACGAACGCGAAGAACAACAACAACAACAACAAGTGGAAGAGCGAAGAAAGACGACAGCAGAGAAGAGAGGGGCAAAACTGTTCGTTGTTAATATCGATGGCGTCTACAAACATTTGCGAAGGCACGAAAACGTTCTCGAACGCCTCACGCTACCTGACGGCCGTGATGACGCGTCTGAAGTCGGCTCGACTCAGCATTCGCGATTGAGACATACGAATTATTTTGCGGCGGGAGATCGGAGGATATCTTCCCGCAATTCGCTGCTTTTTGATCTCACCAGCCAACATTTAACATTCACGGTATCGGCGGGGATCGAACCCACCGCGAACCTTTTCGAGATCGGGAACGAAGGAAGGACGAAATGTCTTCCTTCGAATTGTAGCCTTTTCATCGATATCGCCGTACTATTCGCCGACCAGCAGGTCAGGCCTGATCCGCGACTCGGCTCGGGAGGAGCTGATCCGAGCCATGGCGTTTGCCACCAAAATGTCGAGGCGTAGGGCGACCTCGTCGCCGACGTCCCCCGATATGCCACAACCGGACGGCGATCCGACTGTCGTTAGGATTCCTCGGCAAGGCCACCTGCAAACTCGTTTCGCGTCTGCGTGCGTCGCCATCAGCGTCAGCGCCTACGTCGCCGGAAGTTGTCGGTCGAAAACGACGGATACGACGCGGGTACAACACCGCCCTACGCGTCCAGAGGTGCTCTCCGTCGAGAGAGACCTTTCGTATTCACGTCTCAATAAACATCTTCATCCGCCGCACACGCACGCACGCACGCACGTGCGAAATAATAGTGCGTCGCATTCGATCCGACCCCGTGCGGCCATCCGATTCGACGGGGTTTCGAGTTAAGGAATATTTCCCTGGAAATGTCGCCCATTGACAGGGTCAGCAAGTGAATGCGATGACCGCCACTATTTTGCCGTTAGCTAAGACGCCTGCAGCGACATAACAGCGGCGACTACCGACTTGGGCCGGGAGGCGACGCTTTGGCGGTGCATCAACGTTGGCCTTGAGCTAAGCGGCGATAAATCGTTTCGAATTTTGGCGCGATTTTCACTTCCGCGGGCCCCAGCCATCACGGCGGCGGTTTCCGCAGACGTACGAGCTGTTTTGGACAACGACGACTTCGGCAAGACGAACCTGCATGAGCGGAAAAAACGCGCCAATCCATCCGTATAGAGGCCCTAACAAGCGATCCAACAACGAATGCTGTTGGCCTTTGTATAGTTCTCGGTGTGAATGACTTCCACATCGGTGTTGGCCTATGAGACGGCTGACTTCGTTCGGTGACTGGCCGATACGTACGCGGAGCTGCGCGCCAAACGTTCGGGGCAAGTCAGATTGAGAAGTCGTAGAATCTGTGATTTAATGACCGACAGTCTGACGCAACGAGGCACGTGTAAGTAAGCGACACGAAAAACTCGTTTAAGAAAATATCGTTTAAGCAAAGCGATTCAACGAACATGTTCGGTTCTAGGCAACAGCTGATTTGGCTGGGGTGTCGTTCTGAAGTCGGACTAGAGTATGTTTACGCGATGTACACGAGAGATGTGCCGTTCACGTTAGAAGACGACTGCTGCCAATTTCGAACGAGTCCAAATTTAGGATCCGTCCAGCCACGTGCCGATGTCACACGACAAAGCTGCACTCAGTTAAGGAGGCTTGACGGTCATAAAAAATCATTTTTCTAACCCATCCCATCTGTTCCCCATCCCAGTATCTGCTCATCGACGCTGCTTTGTTATTACAACGCAAATAAGAAATATCTGAGAGAACCTGAGCAAATATCCAACAAAGACGGATATTCATTAAATTTTACAATCGTGAACTAATAATAATTGTGGTAATAACACTGTCCATGAATGTAGCGTCCAAATAGGAGTCAACGTTATAGTGAAGAGACCCGTTCGAGCCTAACCTTCAAGGCCGCCATTTCGCCATTTGCGAAAAACATACACAGGAACGTTTTTACAGGAACGTTTTTACAGGAACGTTTTTACAGGAACATTCGTGTACAGTACTCGATACTGATACGAATGAGACCAGCGACACGTTGGCGCTACCGTTGCCGCTGACGCATCACCGACTTTTGGCGGGCACGCAAGGCGTTACGACGTCACTTTCTCTCGTCGCGTCTCGAAAAACATAGATAGATAGATAGAGAGTGAGAGAGGAAAGATCGGAAGAAACAGTTGCTTGTGTTGCCTCTGACGCTCTTCACGTCGGCGTTGTTTTCTGCAATCGCTGAAGCCGGACGCCACAGCCGAATTGGTGAACGGCCACGCCATCGCCACCAACAACAACAGTACTCATTTCTTCTTCAACTTGATCGTAACGACTTAAGTCGCCCTGAAATATTTCAAACCCCGCCTCCCTGGTCGAACGGGCCACCGAGAAAACATGGCCACTAACAACGGATTGGCCCCGATCATTAGAACACACACACACACACATGTACGTTCACACAAATATACAAGCGAGTCAGCAGCGCCATCCAGCCATCATGGCTACGTGGGGACCTTGACGCGGCCCCCATCTGCCGATCCGGGCCTACGCCGCAGAGCCGTTAACGGCTCTGCTATTCTCTTTCTATTCGTCTTATCACTTTTACTTAGGGAGACCGGGGCCGAGCCAGCCCAACCGAGCCAGCCCAACCGAGCCAGCCCAACCGAGCCAGCCCCACCGAGCCAGCCCTGTCCCAGGGACTCGGCTCAGGGATGCCGTTGTCTTTCCGAAAGCGGCCAGCTGAAGGCATGGCCGTCGATGAGCATCGTGGAGCTTCGCTCGAGGAAAACGGCGGATGAAAAAGCCTTATTCTAGCCATCGACTGAGTAGTTGCCGTTTACGAGTCGAGTGCTTACGCCTGACGTTTACGCGTACGTCCGTCCCAGTAGGTCCACGGCCACCAGAGCGGCGCGCCGCTGGTGGTGGTGGTTACCACGACGACTTCCCCAAGTCGGAACGGCGTTTGGCTGCGGTCAAGTCACTCAGGACGCGCGCGCAACAGCCACTGCTTAAAATGGTCATCTGTAAATATAATCATGATCATAATTATTGATTTGATTCGGCTAAGACTTTAATTATTGTTCGTGGATCAATTAGACCGATGATGATGATGATGATGGTGGTGGTTATGATCGTAGTTCAGCTGAAGTTTAAGGCAGTGTTGGCGGGCAGGACTTTTTGACGGCAAAGTCGAAGTAAAATTGGCCGATGACGGTTATGGACAAGTCAATCAATCGAATGCCGAGCCGACCAAACCGTCGATCAGTTGGAAATGCTGAAATTCGCAACGAGACCAGATCGCCTGAACACAAATAGCGCCGCTTCGGAACCGGTGGCTTTACGTGATTTCAAATGACATCTTTTGCGACAGTGTCTAAATGAATTGTATCGCCGCCGCATTTACACTGGGCACTATACACACACACACACACACACACACACACACACACAC
>MNPL01010802.1:0-10313 GCA_002081605.1 Tropilaelaps mercedesae
ATATATATATATATATATATATATATATATTAGATATAATGAGCTCCGACGACTTGGCGATAAAACTTGAAACTTTGCTAGCTCCGGGGCAACAAATCTAGCTAGTTACTATTATTCGATTGTAGCGACAGGTCAACTGATTCAAGTGCAAATCTACACTTTATAGGTGACATAGCGCTAAATGTCATGGCGAGGGAACTTGTCAAGTCGAACTTAGTCACACCCGAGATGTGCTGACATTCACAGTTGCAAATGCTATCCGCGGAGTGTAATAATATTAGCATAGATGAGGTGACACAGTCGTTCTAATTGTCGGACTCGACCGATTTTCAGCGAATAATACGAATAATCGCTCGTTCGTGATTTCACTCGTGAAGAAGTCGTGACAGCGACGAGCACACAAATCATGTAAAGCAGGACACGAACCTGCAGCGACACGCAATCTGCTCAATTTATTGCCATGGGCCGGTACAGTTGGCGGTGCGCGTTCGTCATAACCAGCCGCCAATGGACGGCTACTTTCACATCTCAACATTCTACTGGACGTTGATCTGTGGCTTTCCTCTGTTCCCCTGATCCATCTGGGAATGTCGCGATTTGAGTGATGGCCTCCGACGACTATTTCGAATGTTTCTATGACATTCCCCTATCGATATCGTCTAGCGAACGATAGAGCACTGCACGGGCCATTGAGGAGGACCGCAGTCATTTATTGGCTGGGTATTTGAAAAAAAAAAACAAACAACAAAAGCTCTATTTTCCTCCCGGACAAACAGCGCCGCGTCAATATTCAACCACGCGCAAAGATCCTTCCTAACTGGCAGCATCGAAGGGTACATCTGCCAGCATTTATCCATCACTATTCGTCACCTTTCGCCGTCGTCATGGTCGGCGGCGCTACACCGCGCCCGGCGTCGTTGACAGCGGCGTCAAGCCGTGTTTGCGGCTTTCAAGTTTTGAAGTTACAGTCGCGAGGCTCGACCAAAGACAGAACGGGATCATATGACAACGCGTCAGATAGCCAAACGCCGTTGCGTCAATTTGTGCACAAAACGCTGAAATTGTATACACGCCGCCGCCGCCGCCCCAACTCATCCGATTCCATCTACCCTCCGGCCTGGCGATGTTGTTTTCAAAATTGATTCGACGAGCGATTACTGCCAAGGTCGTGAAACCAACCCGAGCGCAGGTACCGGCTCGGTGTGGCGGAGCGACTCGCAGCAGATCGGAGAGCCACTGGGTTCAAGCAAAACTTCGGAAAATGTGGTTTGCACCGAGACGGGCTCTGTGTAATTGGAGTCGAACTGGCGTTAGATGCAGCGTTTAGACGGATGCGTTGCCAGCCAGTGACAAAAACCGAATTATGCAGATCGCATGAAAATCAAACCAGAAGATAGGTTAGAGAAAACAGAGCCAACGGTTAGCGTCCTCTTCGGCTGGTGAACTAGTGCCGAGAATAAATGAATTTAAACACTACCACGATTTGTGCGAATTCGCGGGGCGGGGGCCAAAGGTACTCAGTTCGCATCTCAAGTATTCATAAAATCGCCTGCGGTTTTCTTCCAGTTTGGTGGTGTTTTTTGTCAGAAAACGGATATAGTTCAGCTTTTTTTGCTGAGAACATGATCGGTTATTTTTAATATTTATATTTTTGGGCCAATCTTCAAAGTAACATGTAGTAAGTTCGCGTGACATGTTTTGCTCTGGTTTGTTTCAGAAACTGCACAGACACAAGAGAAAATCTGTTTAGTGACTCCTATTAAAAGCCTTTCGGATTCTCACGTGAAGAATAACCACACGCTTATTTTGGGGGTATTGAGATCATTTTAATGGGTTTCTACGTGAATGATGACGAGTTTAAAAATTTCATTTGTTTCAAGGCCTATTTCAATCGTAACAGACGCCGAAATTTATAAGCGTGTGGCAATTAGGACAGGTAACACCATCAATAAATTTACCCTGCGATTGCGTTTAGCACATCTAACATTTGCTTTATGCAGTCATTACTCGTGTTGAAACCACTAGAAAAGTCTGTAAGCTACCAGTTTTATTTTTTCAAAAAGATCAGCTACATAGTTCTCGACAAATGTTCAGCGCGCCTTAGTTGTGTGCTTTTATTTGAAACAAGCTAGAGTCAAAGCATCTCGTGCCGATATGTTTCTACGTTATTTTAGTGACAGATTTAGAAATGTGAACATTGAAAATTGTTGCAGTCGACACCAGTTATGTTGCAACACAATTTCACTGCGTTGTCCCGAAAAAGAATGATTGAAAAATGTCAACCGCAAGCCATCATAAAAATGAAAATAGAACGAAAAATGAAGGACCCCCTTTTTTGTATTTACATAAGAAAGCTGTTCATGGTATTTTGTGTTTACCGATTACGATTTCAAATAATCATCTTATTTAGTACTAATTGGTACTTAATCGTGTGCATACATCGGCGTGTGCTCACCCGTATATATATATATATATATATATATATACACACACACACATACTAAAAAAAGTATAAACATCTATATATATATATATATATATCAAAAGCTACAGCGATACAATATTGCAAGATCCATGCAATTTTCCTACGACTCTACGATATCACTCTTTCACTGGGACTAATCGCTACGTCGCTGACATTTCAATCTTACGTTTCGGCTAGAAGATTGAGCTGGCGATTACTTGGTTCCGTGAAGATTGATGGATGGATGGATGGATGCTCATCTCAGATGTGATTCAGCTCACGAATACACATCCATTAGGCTATTCGTTGTCGTCACCGTTTACCAACGTCTACCTTTGCGTCGTTCTGGTTAGCGCGTCGGTCGACCGGCGTTTGGGGTAGTGGACAATCGCATCATGGCGATGTCATTCGTGTGCGTCTACGACGAGGTAATTAAAGGCGCTAAATCCGCTGTCGCGTTGCGATGTGAGCTCGCACTGAACGGAAACGCATCGGAGTTTTCGAGCGGGGTGCTCCGTGCAATTTGGCATCAGCGCATACGGAATACGCATTTGGATACGAAAGTTCTTAGCGTTACGTTCGCGCAGATGTCACATTTGGTCATACTGAAGATTGAGATATGGGCTCCGAGCGGAACGCATGGGAGAGCGCTTGTCGTACGCGGATATCCAATCAATGTATACGGGTGAATTTTTTTTAGCGAACTCATTCTGCTCTCATTTAATTTTGCATAGCGAGCCTGTTCTGCATCAAGCGCAGGGCACATCGCCTTGCGTAAGGGGTCACGGTACAGCTGCCGCTATGCGTGGCCTCTGTATGGACTTCACGATAGTCTATCCGCCTATCTGTTCTTTAAGAGGGCATGAAGAACAATTTAGGTTTATTTTTCTGAAAAAGACCACGTAATTTTTCATCCGCCACGAAACCTGCAATTTTTAGGAGGGAATAGGCAAGGCGGGCTACAGCGACGCCTTCGGAATGCAGTTAGTTGGCTGTTGGTTTACGAGAGGCTTTTTCGACAAAGGGATGCAGCTTCACTTTGCTTCAGGTCCCATCTCACTCCAGCGCGAGACGATCTCAATGCGTTGTTGCAGAGGTCGATGACCACCAAGCCGAGGTGGAATTTAAGATGAGTGACAGATTATGCCCTAAAAACGCCCTACATATCGAGACTATTAGCCAGTAGACAGGCCGCGGTTGATATGCTACGCGTACGACGAATTCATTGGGTGTTTTGCTATTCATGTGCCGCGTGACAGACGTTCGTGAGTGAGTGTCTATCCACGGGTTAAACGGAATTTCTTATCCTAGCTACTGAGTCCTACCCTGGGCACGGAAAATCTGTGCTATAATAGACGAACCACTGTAGCCACACTCAACTTCGTGTTATACAACGAGGCGATAGCGGGGACGCCATGATATCTAATCGCGTCTTCCACGACGAGAGCGAACTAGACGTAAGTTTACGCTCTTCTAGGGACCACTATGCGTGGTTCAGTGCAGCCGCAAGGCAAACACTCCCCGTACTGCCCGAATAGAGCGCATCGACGAGCCAGCAACATCGGACCGAGTACAAAAGCGCACTCGAAAAGAAGATCCCGAGGGGAAAAGCTCGGCGCGGATCAGGTGTCGCGCAATGAAAGCTCCTTGCCTCAGCGAGACGCGGCCACGAACCGCCGGCGGCTCCGACACGAAGAGCTACGTCGGCCAGCGGCCGTAGCATCATTCCCTAGAATGACAACTTTCGACGTCGCGGATGAGATGTTGAGATATTTTCACCGGCTGAGCAGCCTCTCCGAGAACCACTACAGCGTTCTGGCATAGGGCCATCGAACATTGGCTAATTTTCGAAGCATCAACCAGTCTCAACGTCTGTCGTATACGGATAGCTTCGTAGCAAGGACACCCACCGTACCCATTTACAAGACAAGTGCACTGTGAACAATTTTAATACTGCCTAAATTAAACGCGGATTAAGGTTATATGCGGTTGTATCTCTTCGTCTCTCTTTAATAATTCAATAAACACAAAGTGTTTATTGAATTATTAAAGTTTATTAAAAAAAAAAGCCAATTTTATATTTAGGGCGTTATATATAAGCTGTTTCAATTGTTTCCGGCCAACGTGTGTTTGTCATATGTTGTGCCATCGATTCAGAAGGCTCCGTCTGGCGCGCACCGCCTTAACAAGACTCAAGATGTCGTTATGGCATATCGCTGCCCCGCTTCGCGCCCAACAGTCTTAAACGACTGGCTCTTTTTAATTTTTACATTTTTTTCGATAATCTATTGCATACTTTGTCATGTTTAAGCATGCTGCAATCCGTTTAGAAGCCGTTTCTCTCGATCATATACCAGATATGTACTTCTATCTTACACAGAATGCTCGAAAAATCTGGAAACGCTACAACAGTTATATTAACTTCAAACAAGTATAGATAATGCATGTTTGTGTATTACTTCCTCCTTGTTTGTCTTCGGATACGGCTTTACATCGTTCGGGTGTTGAAGGCCCGTGAGCATCTGTGCGACGCGAAAAAACATATCCGAGGAATTTTTCTTTCAATTTCACAATTGTTTCAGCGGCTCTGTGTGTATGTGCGTGTAATATGTATTTTTGGAACGTCCTTCATGTTGATGTTGTCGAATCGCAGCTGAAAAAGTAAAGCATCAGTTAAAATATACATGAAAATTTGTTACAATAATATTATTATTCATAATAGCAACAACAACTCTAGCTGGTGTCATTCAGTTCGCACAACTCAGAGATGTCAATTCTGCAATAAAAGACAAAATAAAGATTGACCGTCCCAGTCACACTTGTTTTTATTACGTTATTAATGCCCCCCTCCTCCTCCTCCTCCTCTCTTCCGCTTTGACACTTGATACGTCATAGAATAGGACCGTTTGGTTTTCACAGGTCTACCTGCGCACACCAGGGCTAAAAGCTCAAATATTTGTGCGCTGATACTTCTTCGCTTCCAATTCCCTAGTTCTTATTGTAAGCATCACGCTGGGCACTTTTCTTTCTACTACATTTCAGTGTATACATTGCCACCTTCTTCAACTATGTCCCATCGATTGGCCACCTGTGTATATCCCACCGTTGATGGAAGTGAAGCTGAAAGCCGAAGCATATCAGTACACTCGATGAAATGTGATAAAAGTAGTTCGATTCTGATACTCGCAAAAAGACTTTCGCTACAACACAACAAAAAAACGCCGACAGAAAGAGGTCAGTGTAAAAGCTTTATAACTTTCAGCTTTGGTGCATTTCACTGGCTCCCTAAGATCACGTAGCGGCATTGTACAGAAATTGCATCAGATATGATAGCGTCTTATATTGAATATACCATTCGGAAACGCTAGGCTGGAAGACTTAGTCACTTAAAATGAACAAATGTATTTGAACTAAGGTTTCTAATCAAGTCGACTAGCTATTGTTTATCAGATTGCACAGCGGAACGCAACGATTTCACAGAATTGACTCAAGGTGCTATCGAAAGGTCCACTATTTACTCATTAATTTGAAATGCGGGTTCAAATCAACAAATAAGTAAAAGTTTCACCTGTGAATAATCATCAGTTGTCGATAAGACACAATAATCGGTCCAAAGATATACCCATGGGGCGTTAGAGTGCAACCTTGGTACTCAGAGTTGTCGTGCATGCATGGCCAAGCATAGACCATTCAGGAAAACTATATACATTTAGACACACACACACACAGCGACCGGGTGACTTCTTAATTTGATTTTATTTTGTTCTTCTATTAATTGATTTTTTCTAGTAATTCTTCTATGTATATACGAAACCGGGCGTTTAGTACGCCGATGGCTAGATAGCAACTGTCCATAGAAAACCTCGATTCGGCGTTCGATCACAAAGATAAACACTGGCTTTAAGCGGTTGCTTCGGCGTGATTTCACACCACGGTGGCAAGACCAAACTGCCCAGAAAGTCCCTTATCACGTACCTCCCGGCAGAACTTCTCCGATCATTGTTAATTCCACCAGCCCAAGTGTTTATACACTTCCATAATCAATCCCAAGCGATACGCGAAGCGGGAGAGCTTATATTAATGTTAAAAAACTCGCAATTCGACAAATATCATGTCAGTTATTTAAGCATGATAGGTAGAAAACGCTGTGTGAATCTATTTCATACAAGCCTTTGTCTATGCTACTTCAAAAAATTTAAGAATTGTCATATAAACAATAATCAAAACGCAACCGATGGCAATTATATATATAGCTAAACAGAACTCTATTGTGTCAGCCTTTCAACGAAGAGCAAAAAGAACGCAATATCTCAACCATAAGTGTGTTTACGGATGTTGGAAAATGGTGCAACACCTTCGGTTCGCCTTCGACAAATGCTCGTTGCATTCGTATGAACACAGCAAAATTCGAATCGGATGATTTTTGTCTTTTTCCTTATATAGACAGAGATATATACCTTCACCACGGAGTACCATATAAAGCAGCCCTGTTAACATGGCTCAATCAAGTGTGACGCTAATCTTGAATCTAAGTGACCTCTAAGCCACTAAAACCAACGTTCTACGTCTTTTAGCAAACCTCGGAATAAATAGCTGACAGGTGAAAATGAATGGCTTACGCCTGCGACAACAGCCTCCCCGTCTAACATACCACCGATAGCTTTCAAGCGTGGCTAAGGAGCGCCTCCTACGTTCGTAGTAACGGTTTTTTTTTTATTACATGCGCAAACAAAGAACAGCAGCCTATCAACAGCCTCTCGCAACGTATTCATCACAAATCTGTAAATGATAAAATTTCGCGGAATCAGCCTGCTCAATTTTTTTTGGTCGAACCGAATCTACACGTGGTATACTTTGTAGTACATTATAGTATATGGCTATTACTAGGTCCCGCAGCACACACAAGAGTAGACCTCTGGGCTACTGAACGAAAATTAGTCTTGACCAGCAAATTGTTAGAATTAAATTCATGTAATAAATGCTTATATTATTAGCTATAATAGTAATGATAATAATCATCGTCATCATCATAGTTCGAGTTCCTAATAATATTTTGGCGAAGTAATTGAATATTCAGGGCGCTGTGAGTTTTGGTGGACTAGGCTCCGTCGGCGGCAGTGTCATACTACCCGAGATATCTGTTGCGCGTTCGGGTAAGCACACGCGTTTCTCCGTCGTCGTCAAAATAACAAGGAAAAACAATATTATGTAAAATCTCAGCCTTAATCTTGAACTTTTTTTAGTAGCTAGAAAGTTTGCAAAACCTCGGAACCTTTTTTTTTATATATTTGATAAAAATATCTTACAAGAGCAGTGAAAGTTGGTCAAAAATGTTTGAGATGTGCCAAATACTGTTGTGGTTAATAATCTGATATAACCTGCGGTAATTTCACATACGCATTTACCTTGAAGAATACTTTTTCACCTTTATTCTCTAGCGAGAATTCAAACGTTGTAAAAAAAACTGCAGCCCCATAATGAACCATTATATGTATTGTACTGACTAGATTGATAGTGAGCAAATTGAGATAGTGAGCTGGAATAAAATAAACGAGGCTCTCACGTGTCATTTCTCTGCCTAGAAACTTTTCTCACCAAACGAAGAGCGTAAATCAGTTTACACAGTGGCGACTCCCTCTTCCCGATATGTAAAACAATCTATTTGAAACAAACGCAGTTTTATTTATTGAACCGTTTTCGTGTGATGAAAACTACATTTTGAGGGAGGCCCTTTAGCTCAAGTTAATGCTGCTTTCGTGACGTGGTGGCATGACGTCGCGTGTGCGCGTGTTCCCGGCACGTTATAACCTATTTCGAAACGTAAATTAGTCAATGCCTGTTAACCAAATCCGACTGTTTAGAAAAAAACAATCTTCAAAAATAATCAAAGTAAAGACGCATGATATGATGTTACAGTAAATTCTGCAGACATATAACGAGAGCTCTGAGCGCTATTTTGAAACGGTCCGCTTAACCAAAACTGCCTTTCTATTCTCAGCATCATTGGCGATAGGTAAAGGAACTTCCCTCTGATACAGGTAAGTGGCCATGTTTACCCAGTCGACATTGGCTAGACGTAACCGGAAATTCTTTGCAAAAAAGATTCAAGCAAAACCCTGGGCCGACATCGAAGCAAAACGGGCCGAAATGTGTGCAAAATGTGGTACTAGCACCACAAAACTGGTGTTGTTAAGACATCGCGCGCACTCTGCCTCATTGAAAACTTTTTCAAAAATCATCGCAGCTATATTCGACTTTCATTCACTTGTTCTTTAAAGCTTTTTTGGCATCAAAACGAATCTAACCTACGTTTTCGTTTGCTTTTTGACGTCCCCATGACTTGCGCAGATGCCTTACACCGGTTCCCCTTTGTCTTAGCACTGTCGTTTACTCTAATCCAGTCAGTCACACGCGCGCCTCAAAATCCGGGCTGAACCAGCAAGTTTCCCGCCAGTATCGACACACCTCTCAGGAAATAGTCCGGTTCTCGGTCGGCCGCTGATAGCTACGCCGTACACAGCAATAGCCGCTGTTGGGCACTACCCGACCCTCGCCCAGCCAAAGTTAAAGGCTCGGCGCAGAAGCTCGCCACAACATCTGCTTGGTCCCCTCCACCCCCACCAACACAGGCGCGTCCCGCAGCGCAGCGCTTCGAAACAGCAGAACATATTGGACTAGTTGGAAGACTAGAGGCCCGTGTTGTCCAAAGTCAACCTGCTGGCGTATTCTTATCGCGGTAATTTGTTCGTGTCGCGTCAGCTCGGTGAGAGTGTCCGGTGAGTGTTGGCAGACCGCGTCTGGCCGACCGTTGTGGAGGTGATCTGTCGCGAGGACGTCGGCCGATTAATCAGGCCAATCAGGGCCGAACTCGCCTAGGACAGATCCCCGCCCTGCTCCACCGCTTTCGAAGAAGTTGACCGTTGGCAAGCCAGTCATCGGGCGAAACCATTCGGCCCTCAACTGGAACGGCAGCAGCAGCAGCAGTAGCAGCAGCCTGGTTTTTTTTTTTGCCTTGACTGGATGTCGCCGCTGGATCGAGCGAATATCAGCCGTTTATTCGTGCCGTGCTAAAAAGGCCCTTCTCCGCTGCACAACGGCACCTCCGGGTCGCCACCGCCTCCCAAAGCCTTGTTGGCCTTGTCGGTTGTTGCGTTCTAGCTACTCGAATAACTGTGACGGGCCCTGGTTTTGCCACCACCACCACCACCCCTCTCAGGAATATTGGCCAAAACGCGAACACTGTTGCCTTCAACGACGTGGCCCCGTACCATTGACAGAGCGTACAATTGCGTATCGGTGCGCTGTCGCCGAAGAACTGGCTGACGTCTCTCGGCGACATCGACGAGTCCTTCGGTCTCAAGAGCGTTTTCAGGAGGAGGCGGACGACAACGGCTGTCGTTCGCGAGTCCGATGCATGAGCGAGTTCTCGTGACACCGCCGTGTCCGAGGTAAGTTCTTCACCTTTGGGAGGAGCATGCTCGCCTGAAGACAACCGCGGCCATGGAGGCTATCGGCGACTACGAATATTCCACGAAGGACCTCATCGGACATGGAGCGTTCGCCGTTGTCTATAAGGGACGCCGTCGAGCGGTGAGTACATTTACTACAGCCGCCCGTTAAGCGGTTGCGTCGTTACGGCGTCTAGAAGACGGCCGGCGCAATGCATTCGTAACGGAACCAGCGAGTGATGGGGCTAAGCGATGCTGCAGGGGAATGAGAGGTCTATTGGTCATCGTCACGTTAAAGCCAACTGCAAACGTTACCTGCTCGGGTAGACGCATGGAACCTACTTGATTGGGGCTGATCGACAAGACCGGCAGGGGGGCGGCCCGGTTGGACCACCCCCACC
>MNPL01010803.1:0-16129 GCA_002081605.1 Tropilaelaps mercedesae
TATATATATATATATATATATATATATATATATATATCATTCACGCATTTTTTTACTTAAATGGGGAGGACAGTTTATTATAGGTTGTGACTCAAACATCGATCTGATTACGGCCAGGGTTTCCTGTTAAGAAAGGCTATTTGCATACACGGCAGCGCATGTCATAGATTCACACGCACTATTAGATGAAAAGGAATACAAAGCTCCAGACACTCGAAAAGGTCAAAACAATGTTCGTAATACAGCGGAACAAAACGCTGAGGTGGTCGTCGGCTCTGTAGGTGTCTGTTAGTCGGCCGCGTCGGCAAGAAACCTATTCGAGCCAACAGACGCTCACTAACCGAGACAAGGGCAGTGCTCTCAACGTTGCAATGGCGCACGTTCTTTCATGCAGCGAACACTCGCTCGACGACGCCCACCGCTGTCTCTAACGCAGTGGCGCAATGCTCTGAAGCAGAAGTGCCACCAGCAGAACACTAAGTGACTTCCCTACGATGTAACTTCAGCCTGATGACAGGTCTTTTCTTCGGATCCGGCCAGAAGCACCGCCACGCCAGCACCGAACTGCAACATCACTTCGCCAGACGATTTCGCTCGAAGTCGCTACCGCAGCGATCAGAGCCGTCACTTGGGATAGCGACCTGGCGCGTGTCGAATCAGTGAAGCGCTCGAGTTCTATTTTCGGCATTGCAAGGTGGCCGCATGACACCGACGCGGCGCGAACTCCCGATTCGCGCATCGTTCGGGCGTCGAAGTTTTTATCTGCTCGCACGGAAAACCTACTCGTAGCTGTTGTAGCTGCGATTCGTTTGTCGTTCGCCGCTGGACGCCTGTTTGCCGGGGGTACAAACGACTTCTTCACACCAAGACGAGTGACGAACAGGCCAGTCAGTCATTTCTCCACACTTCGCTGGCGAAGCGAAGAAAAAGAGCTCGCCACCGAAACCGTTTCGGAAATTGGCCGCCGCCTCGACCTGGCCAGAGGTGACATTGCGGTGATGGGCGACCGCCAGCGGCTAACCTGGAGGTCTCATCCGGTCGGGTTCCGCGCACCGCCATGAACAGCCATTGCGCGCACAATTGCGCGTTGCGAACTAACTGAAACCGATCGATACAACGAGAGATAGAGACAGAGAAAAAAACAAGTCCATATCAGAACTACATTAACAAGCGACCCACGGCTCAGAATGGGAGAGTGAGGCGGCCAGTCTATCCGCCAGTATCTGACGCGGCGGCTGGGTGCCCCCGTTGGGAATCTCGCCGAATCAGAGGTGTCACTGAAGTCTAGTGCACACAAACTTTTCGTCATAGTATATGAAAGAACGAGAGGAAAAAAAAGACAGTGTGAGAGAGAAAGAGAGAGAGAGGTGCTGTACAGGTTTCGATGCTGCTTCCCCTAGTGAAAGACCTATAAAGACGGATAGGTGACCATATGCCGATCCGTATACGAGGGTTCATGAAGACGCTGTTCGCAGCTGGGTACAAGAACATTGCTTTTGTAAGCGTCATTTTCTAGTTCGCTCTATTGATTCTAGCCCGCAATAATTTCTCGGCCGTAGTCTCGCAGAATACGGCGGAATAGCGCTAGATTCATTCACATGCAGTAGCACAGAACTCCCCTGGTATGGTAGAGGTCGCTCAGTATTCACGCCGTTCATCTCGCCGTTCACATATTTCCAGTTAAGGTAAATAAATAGATTAATATAGACAACGTTGGCCAGGTCGAGTGCATCGGACGCGTATTATTTTTGGCCATTTTAATTCGTCGCTAGAAATTGATATCGCAAGCATGAACCGCGCGGTGCAATCATAATCGATTCACGGAGCCACCTTTGGCTATAGAAGCTAATCGGGTCACGGGGGCCAAGCGAAAGTAACCGAACAGACGCGCTATAAAATGGCGTCATCTGGAGATAACCGTTTTCTGCTTAACGACACTTTGTGCAGGCGATGACGTCGTTTTAGCTTGCGTACAGCGCTTAGAACACGAAACAGCAATCCGTAGACTCGTCTGCGCAGCTAAAACGCGCCGCTGACAGTCCCGTACATTCTTGTTTTGTTTATTAGTATTCTAGAAATCGTCGATGATGCATCTCGCGCGAATATCGGATGTTTGTTCGATGCCAGACTCCGCTGTAGAGGCGCCGAGTTTTCGAATCAGCTCTACACGAGGATGTCAGGTGTCGTACGGTCCTTGGCGGGGATGGTCGCACAACTCTGTCCGCAAGGGGTCCATAAATCATCCATACTTAATAAGATTTAACATCAGTACTGCCACTTCACCCAAATGAACACGCTGACACTTGTTAACGTCCGTACACGCGCACACACACACACACACACACACGCACACATATATATATAGAGATATATACACCCTTCTCTCATAGAGCGGACATATGAACCTCGTTGCTTTTCGTATATCCGCCATATCTATTTCTCTATAGGTAGATTTCATCTTCCGCGACTTCATCTTCCATTCCACTGCCCCCCGATTCTCTGACGCTGACTAACAGTGAGCGTAGATAAACGCACATCAAACCCGAACCGCGTTTCACCTCCGTATCGAACATTACCATTGGCGCGTAGCTGACTACGGACTTCTCCATATCTACCCGACACACACCGATCACTTCTAATATATTCACCCCTTTCAAATATTCACACACTCACACAGTCGGATATATGCTCAAATGTGAGCACACCGCGAGCATCCACGATCGCTCCGGCGTGCGCGGCAGCCACGACGCTCCTTCATCTTAACGGCCTAACATATCATAACTGGAGCTGGATGATGTCCACGCGCCGCCGCCAATGTCTGTCTACTCGTTCGCACGCCGTCCGAGCATCCCGTTTGTCATCCGGACCGAGTCGGGTCTGAAATTCATCTGCAGATTGTCTTGTTTACATATATGTGTGTGTGTGTGTGTGTGTATGCACCTACAAAAGACGCCGTACTTTCGGATATATAGTTTTGCCCGGATGTCTGCAGCCGATGGCTTGCGGACCGCTGCGGTTGGCCGCGTTACCTGAGGGGACCGCCTGGAGGTGGCGATGTCAGGATGGAGCGAACTGACATCAACGCCTTCCTTAGGTGTTGACAACTATATCGAGCGACGGCCGCCACAGCGAACCGGTCAGGTTGGGCTTCATCTGAAGCCTTCCCGAACGGCATCGTGAGGTGTGAGGCGACCTCAAATTGTAGCGAGGAGGTCGAGCTTTATTAGTTGGATATAAGACGAAAAATAGTTGAGAAATTGTTTGGCAAATAATTTCCGACTGGCGATTTTTTGCGGTGGCATTTTCAGTTAGATACAGACCAATGTAAACATTATTGGTGAAACAAGCACACGTCTGTATTATTAAATATGAATTTGAATTAGAATAATGAGTTTAATAAGCCGTTTAATCAACCGCGACAGTCCGGATTTTGTACTACGTGCAATTGTATAGATGACATTGGACAATATCGCCAAAACAATGCCACTTTATTCCCTAGAATATAACAGCATTATTTGAGGAAAACCATATTCGCGAACTGTACATCTAATCGCATTTACAAACATATGATCATTAGCGTCATCTCAATCAAATTGTACGAATTCTCTTCGCACTTTTCCTCGTCGACCGCCTTTTACCAACGAAAAAACCGCGAGGACATCTCCAGTGTGTAGCATCTATAGCAAGATACCACATATCGACGCGCAGACTCGGCGCCCAGGTGCTGGAACAATGAGAACTTCTTCCATGGCAGTTTCGTCAATGAAATCAGGCTTCAGTTGCGTAGTAAATTCTCGCCAAGGACGTCCATGGGGTGAATGAGACGAACCTTTTTTTGCCATGTTCAAGGAGTCGTAAAGGCCGCGGATCGACCTTGACGACGGGCGGTAACGTGACCAGCATAAGTATACGGGGCCGAAACAGAACGTCGTAGCACTCACTATGAAGGCGATTTGGAACTCAATGCTTCGTTGCTTATCGTGGTTTGTTGATCTGACGAATTAGCAAATTTGAACAGTAACGAAAGGCTTTAGCTTGCGTATTAATATCAGAAGTGGTGGGTTCATAAACGTGTCCACAGTATGACTGAAGTTGCTGGCGTTGCTGGAGAAGATGTCCAAAGCCTGGGGATGGAGGACATGGCTGATCGTATCGTGTATCACTGCTGAGTTCGATAAATGCGGTGACAATTAATGATCTCCATACGCTTTTCGTTGTCGGTACAGGGCGAGCGTTTGATTTCTGTCAATAAACAGTCTTGCCGATATATCGGCTTATGTGAACTGTGAGGGAACGGACCCTCTGTATCGGCATCAGAGATGTTTGACGGATTTGACCTAACGTTAAATTCGATAGAAAACGCTGTATTTTGTTTTCAGGGAACGATATGGCTTAGACCAGACAGCCAAGATGCAATAATTTTAGGTGGTTCATCGTCGTCTTTTCACATAAAGAAGAAGTGTACGATGCTACACAGGCGGCGATGGCCCTAACGATGTTGTATCGCTTATGTTAAAACTGTTAGGCTTATGGACCGTGCGGCACTTAGTAAGTCGAAATAGCGTGCTTGAAAATTAATTTTCGGTGCTAGGTCGTAAAATGTGCGTCTGCCACTGATTATAGCTGATTATATTTCACTAACTATGGAGCTTTATCCAAGGACTGAACCTGGAATCCTTGGGAATCTGGCTTGGCAGTCAACTTACCGCGGTCGGTATTTTTCGGTGTATCGTGGTTAATCTCTTATAATCGCTATTCGATTGCTTCGTATCTCGAGTGGGGACAACAATTCACTAGTTTTTGCGCGTAGACTTCGATACGTACGCGCCTTAATGGACACAGCGGATTCTACGCATGGCGAACTGATTTTCTGTCAAAACAGGGGAGCAACGAAAGCGTACGACACACAAGGAAATAAAAAAATATAAAGGTACATACAAGACATACCGGGGGTTTCCCAGGTCTCAAGATGCTGGAAGTTGTCCGGTTTTTCTGTAAAAGTAACAATGATGAAGGCCATATGCTGGTACGTGAACCACACATTAATTTGGTCCATATTTTTACGAAGTTTTACGAAGTATTTTATTTTTACGAAGTTTAACGAACTGTCCGTTTGATCGACCAGATGTACCAGCAGAGTATCAATCTCTCAACTGGAGAATTATTTTTCATTTCGTTTCCACCTCTATCAACCTGCATTGGTAAATTAACCATTTTCATGTATGGGCCTTAAATAGCAGTACTTTATGATTTGCCCATGCGTTAATGGGTTATGTTAAAAAGTTACTGTGTAAAGTAGTATTTACTGTGCATGAGTTTGCGGGTTGTTTAATGTGGCCGATGCATGCATCGAAAAAAAAGTTTATTTGTTTGAAGTTTTTCGAAACAAACACTTCAAGGTTACTTGCTTCGAACTCGTGGTTCTTGGCGAGGTCTCGACTGATTTCATATGTCGACAATGATGAGACAAGATGCTTAGAAAATATTTCATATTTTCAGATGCAAATGGTCCCCGAGCTTCATGGAGTAAGTTGTGTATCCTATTTACAAATTGTGTGTATGTGCAATTGTATTATAAGTTCATGTAGAGGTTTCTAGAAAAAATTTGTGAGATACGATAAACGACAACGACGGTACTTCTCACACTCAAAACGCTCAGTCAACTAAATCCACTTGTATTAAACGAGCCAAGCGTATATTATATTTACTACTAATCTGGAAGTGTTTATGAGTTTGCATGTCGAGTCGTGGAAAAATCCCGAACAAAACCAGAACAAAAGCTCCCTTTGAACTAACAGAACTGATCCGAAGTTTTAGGGCCTTTGAGACTTGTTTGCCTGATGTTTGCTTGATGATTGAAAATGTTCACATATGTTGTTAGGTTGAGTCGGCAAGTCGGAAAATCAGGGCGAAAAATTAAACGTGTTTTACAATTCGCCCCAATTTATCGAGCCATTCAACCTCAAAGCCGACATGTCCTAATCGCTCCGTTTTTAACAGCTGCTCCCAAGGTCTCATCTAAGTTATTTACGTTGCTAGTTGCCGCTACTAACTTGTACGTGGAATATGCAAGCGTGCTCGCGATAGGTGTAGAGTGTCTATTCTAGGCCAATTATAATCAACCACTGGCAGCATCGAGTTTTGTTTTAGAGCAAAGCCTTTTCACTTCATCCGATTGATCAACTGTCATCAACACATCACTAGTGTGGTGTGCTAATAAAGTCGGCAATGATTATTAACTCAAACCGTATCCGTGATGCCTGTAAGCCTTACCAACATAGCCATACGTTGTGCTACCTTGATTTCAGGATGAGCTGATGCGGAAAATTCTTGCTGCTATATGATCGTGCTATGACGACCATATTCACCTCATCCTGGATGAATAAGCGTTTAATTATTGATAAAAATAAATCGTAGGAGTCATGCCACTCTATTCCCTAGGACATAACACTATTATTTGAAGAAAACCGTGCTCATAAACTGTACATCTAATCGCATTTACACACGTATGATCATTAACGTGGATGTCGTCCCAGTTGAATTTCGTAAATCATTGCGAAATGTTTGGCTTCGTAAGGTTTGTCTCTGCATTTTCGCCTATCGACCGCATTCTTGCGACGCCAAAAACCGCAATATTATTTGTTCTGAATCCTATCGCAAGCTAAAGAGCCCAGTGCGACGTATTAGCCAATCAGCGGTCGAAGTTCTGTGAAATACAAAAACTTTTGCAACCATCGTCGGAAATTTTTTCGGTGCACACTTAGAGGGGCGACCTGCGTGGTGAATATTTGTGTGGCCTATTGTGAATGTCTAGTAGCTTGCGAGGCTCATGGACTTGTTTGACGATGTACCCGGTGAGTGCCTTGTCCCTGTTTTCTGCACATATTTTGCTAGCAACGGTGCATACGGCATACTTTCATCTCGCGTCATCTGTATGAGCTTCGCTTCTCGTCGCTTAAGGTTTGTGTGACATTTTAACCACAAAACTCCCCTGAAACCGTCAGTTTCATGGTGAAGTCACAACCCCGTTTTGTATATCGAATTTCTGACCACATGATTATGTTATATTCAAGTTACACATTTATTGTACTTCCCGATTTCGACCCATGTTACGCCTTAGGCAATCGAATATTTTCAGAATAAATTACATATATCACTACTATCAGGGTTTTTTTTCCGGTTTAGTGAGTTCTATTGGAAAAATGACCGAATATACTATCAAGTTGTGCACGCCAATTAACACCGATTATTTGCTAGCATAATATTATAAGACCGCGTCTGTGATCTGTCATTCACGGACAGTTTACCCTTCCAGGACGATAGCTGTAACGTTCGATCGATTCTCTTGTTTAAAAGCATATTGTGTTGCAGCCATAGGAACGTACCATGCCCGTGTACAAATATGGCATCCAGCTGCGGGAACAATGAGACCTGCCCTCACGTCAATCAAGTTCAATACTCGGTTACGTGGTATACTCTCGCTAAGGACGCCCTGGGAATTAACTAGTTTTTTGCACAGTTCAGAATGTCGTAAAGGCCGCGGATCGACCTTGACGACGGGCGGTAACGTGACCAGCATAAGTATACGGGGCCGAAACAGAACGTCGTAGCACTCACTATGAAGGCGATTTGGAACTCAATGCTTCGTTGCTTATCGTGGTTTGTTGATCTGACGAATTAGCAAATTTGAACAGTAACGAAAGGCTTTAGCTTGCGTATTAATATCAGAAGTGGTGGGTTCATAAACGTGTCCACAGTATGACTGAAGTTGCTGGCGTTGCCGGAGAAGATGTCCAAAGCCTGGGGATGGAGGACATGGCTGATCGTATCGTGTATCGCTGCTGAGTTCGATAAATGCGGTGACAATTAGTGATCTCCATACGTTTTTCGTTGTCGGTACAGGGCGAGCGTTTGATTTCTGTCAATAAACAGTCTGTGAGGAAACGGACCCTCTGTATCGGCATCAGAGATGTTTGACGGATTTGACCTAACGTTAAATTCGATAGAAAACGCTGTATTTTGTTTTCAGGGAACGATATGGCTTAGACAAGGAAGCCAGCCGTCGTTTGGATTGAATGGTGGACATGGTTAATCGCGTCATTTATTAGAAGTGAGCCTGTCGATGCTTCGAATATTAACCTTGTGGACAAAACGAAACATACTCTAAGTGCCAACATACGCGATGAAAATTATGGTTTTTCCATGTTCTTCTTTGTCTGTACATGGTCTGTATCGGTTTGTCGGTCGTATAACGCCCAGTTAGTCGAAGTAGAGTGCTTGCAAATTGAGCTTTTTTGTGCTAGGAGTTCAAAAATTTACTTGCCACTGAGCTCGATACTCATCGCACGGTGAGAGTTATTCCGAATAAAGTACGGCTATGGAGTTTGTCAAGGTGATCAAGTAAACTCAACGACGCTCTGATACTAGAAGTTAATTACATTTCAGTAATTACTGGGCCTTATTCAAGGACTGAACCTAGAGTTCTTGGAACATCTGGCTGGCAGTCTTCTGCAATTATTGGAGACATTTAAAAACTGTGCCTATTTAAAGCTGCACTCGTGGCTCTGTCGTAACAAACACTAAGAAAATGTGCTGAGATGGGTAACATACAAAATTGCCTATATTTTTCAGGCACTTACGAGGACGAGGAAAGATGTTCGATTGCCTCTTTGTACAGATGACCAAAGATGTCTTATAGAATGCACAGTTTTTGTTTTATATAAAATACACTAGTGCAGAAGGATTCCGATATGCGCGCTTGCTGATACGAAACGAAGCATGTTCTACGGCATGGCGGACTCATTTTTTCTTTTTTTTTTTTCGTCTTAAGATAACCGGCTATTTCCTCGATATAAGATTTAGGGGTTTTTTAGGTTTCAAGATGCTGGAAGTTGTCCGGTTTTTCTGCAAAAGTAACAACGATGATGACCATATACTGGTATGTAAGCCATATATTAACTTACTTGGGCCAAGTCTGACGGGCTCTCGTTTTAATCAACCACATGTACCAGCAGAGCACCAATCTCTCAAATGGAGAACGATTTTTCGTTTTATTTTCACCTTCATAAACCTGCTACTGCAATGGTACGCTGATAACCGTAAAATATTACCACACCCCAATTATATTCATACAGCTCATAAACGACCTATATAAGCCAACGAAGCGTCCGCAGTGGCTGGTTGGATAGCTTGCACAGACACGAACTTCCAACGGTTTAGCACGGGAGTAACCCAACAATTGCAAAGCCTAACTTCGAATCTTCAAGATTTTATGGCCTGCGGATTCAATAATAAGTAATGCTAAAAAACTTCACAAATTTGCTCTATAACCGTTAACGGACGTTTACCGTACATCAAAGATTACAAGTGTATGAAAAACATTTGATTCGTTTGAAGTTTTCTAGGCAAACAATTTAGCTTTGATTAGCTTTAACTCGTTGTTTTTGTTACGTTCGACCTATATAACATGACAGTAGTGATAAAACAAGACGCTTCTAAGCTGTATTTTATCTTCAGATGCAAATCGTTGAGGGCATCCATAGGATATCCTATTTACAAATTATCTATATAAATATATGTATTACAGGTTGATTTAAGAATTTCATAAGCATTCTTAAGATCTGAAAATGTAATGAATTCTCCTCATATTAGAAACGCTCAGATAGTTGATTACATTTGCGTAAGGCAGGTAGACACCCAACGTGTGTCAAAATGACGGCCAGCATGGAATGTGTTTAATAAGCCTGTAAGCCGTGCCATAGCCTAATCATTTGTATTGAAAACATCAAACCAGGTCTTTTTTAACAGCTGTTTCGGCAGTCTCATTTAAATATTTTTGTTGCTAGCCGTCACCTTTAACCTGTATGTAGAATATGCAAGCATGCTCGCGGCAGATTCTGGTCACAGAATCTATTTAATTCTAGGCCGATTATAATCAAGCATTCACAGCCGTAAGGGGGAATGGCAGGATATGCTTGCATCCATCAAGTTTTGTTTTCGCGTAAAGCCTTCTTGTTTCATTTTCATGATAAGTCATCGCTGTCCAACTTTTGTAATAACTATTATTTAGAATTAGTAATAGTAATACGTGAAAGCACTTAACATTTACCACGATAACTGTACTTGGTACTTTCGCAGTTTCAGGAAAAGCTGATGGACGATGGTGCCCTACGGTGCTATGGTGAGCCTCCATGATACGTTTCTGTTGAATTAAACATTTCATATCTAATAAACACATTTTTGCCACTAATATGTGCTGGTATTTACGGTCGAAGCATGCTGCAAATAAGCTTGAAGTGCATTGTATGTGTTGACGGTCGTATCCTATGATCTCTAAGGGAATTCGGTGCTTCAACTTCAAGCGGCACTCCCTCGAGGTCGAAGCATATCAAGTTAGGCCTCAGATTCTTCGTCGCACATATTCAAGTTGGCTGCACAACTGGGAGCTTACTTTCACTCTTTCGTATTCACATGACCATCTATGCTCACAAGACGATTTAAGCTATTTGCTGACAGACCTTGCTTTCGGAAAAGATGACGATTTCACCAATGGTGTTTTTTTTTTTTTCTAGAAGCCATACATCATTAACTTAACCAATGAAGTTGTCATAGCGTAGCTTTAGAGTTACACCATTTATAGTATATTATGTATATGGTTTTGTAACATAATCAACCCTGGCTTGGGCAATAGTTTCACTGCTAGTATTTTTGGGCAAACCGTCTACTGTAATAATTTTGTCTCAGCAAAATCAACATGCTAGAGTGAAAAAATAATTACTTCGAGATAATAAAACGAGCCTCAAGGGTTTTAACTCGACGCCCTGTATAAATTAGATGCAGTAAGATGACACCTAACCTAGTGTTTGCCATACAAATTTGGATACTAGAGACGGTATTTCGATCTTGTGGTAATGTTCTCATACTGACGCTGCAGTCCTAATGCTATCATAAATGTTCCATAATGACGTACAACAAAAAAGTCATATTGATTACGACAAGATCAGGTTAAAATGCTTTGTGCTGAGATAAAATAGGGGGTCTGCGTGAATGCAAGAACACATTCACTGATATCAATAAGCAACAAGTTACCCCGACAGCAGTTCGACACATTGATGATACATTTAAATTTAAAACGCCATTGCGTAGAAACTACAGCTCGGCCAAAAAGCCAAGGTCACCTTTCTATATAAAGATTAACGCCAAACATGATACATTATCACTACGTTCAGACGTTATAATCGAAACTGACTCTATATAGTAAACAAAATTGGGTTATGTTAGCTGACAACATAAGAGTTACGTTCTCATAAACAATTTGATAGGTCCGTTTTTACAGTACGGAGACGTTTTCGAGGCTAGTTTTGCAGTAAACCGGGTTGGCCATGTTTGACGCTGCCCGTAATCACTAACATCCCGTGCGCTAACAAAATGGCTACATGAACTACCACCACGACCTCTTCCACTGGTCTGACGCATATCATCAGTGTTCACAGGACTTCTATTGGCAGGCGATGCTGTCTACAGCTGTCTAGCAAACAAGTCAATGATGATAGTTTTGTCTTCCCAAGCCGATTTCGCGCCCGCCCAAGTCATGTTCGAATTTCGTGGCCGTTGTTGCCGACAAACGAACATACGGCTACAGCAGCAACATTAAGTACAGAGACCGCCAACTACTAATATATATATATATACATCTCATGTGTAACGAAGATGGTACAGCCAGTACAAAGTAAGCGACGAATTGTTGCCGACAACACATTCTCCATTCCCCTAGCCGCGTTAGGTACCCCTCTTTGTAAGCTACAATAGTCTTGCGTAGCGCAGGACAGAGAGAGACCCAGTGCTTTGGGGTCATGCCATCGCTACTTGCAATGCTAGCCCGGCCGCACGAGAGGGACTACGCCGAGTACCCTGGAGAATGGGCGAAGTTTAGGTCGGGTTTCGCGCGGAGGTGGAGCTTCTCACCAATGTTCACCCACATTTGCCGTCCTCGTTCTGCTCCCTGTAGCCTTCGCACTCCTACGATACGGCCCTCCGTATCTCGTGGAGGTTTTTCGTGCACTTTTTTCGTTTGCTTCTCTTCTTCCATTACAAATCTCTCCCTATCCGTGCCGTCTCACCAGCATTGGACACAGTCCCCCCCGTATCTGCATCACATCCTCTTTACACTCTCGTCTCGCAAACACACCAGCATTTCTCTACCCACGCTCGTCCGCGCCCGGGAGCCCTGCCGAACCCGAGCCTAGGCCGTGACTCGGAGCTCGTCCGCAGGCGCTAGACAAGAAAGAAGTCTGAAGCCGTCTGCGGCCCGTGGCCAATGTGTGTTGGCTCGACAAATTGGTCCCAGCTCGTCACGAAGAACACGAAATCGACGACAAGAACGCAAAAAAATAAAGAAAAGAAACGAGCCAGGTTGTCGTTGACTCGAGTTGTCGGCGCGAGAACGACAAACAGCGAAAGCAGGCAGTGAAAAGCGAATCTCGGAGAGCGATTTGTTCTGGCTTCGGATCTCTTTGATCTGCTTCGGATTTTTGGCGAACTTGAGATATTTACGTGCAGAGTCGTTTCGAAACATCAGGGAAAGACGTAAGCGACGTATTTCTGACGGAAATGAGCGTGGTCGCGCGTCCCCTATGCTGTCGACATGTTGGGCTGAAGCGGACATGATAGAAATGTTCGAGTATGTGTGATACCTTTTACAGGAGTAAACCTTATTTTTCTTCCCGGTTGTGCTAAAAAGTTTCCGCAAAATAATTGTGTTGGAAACGTTCTAGATCTAAATAGCTTAGTAGTCTTTTAAAGCTCCGCGGAATTTCACCGAAGTTCGGATTCAATCAAGTGTTCTTCAAGACGCGGAATGTGGCACTACAACGAGGATACGAGAATAAGCTGTTGTATTAGCATAGTTGTTTTTGAAATACGCGGACGTAACCATCAGTTAGGGACTTTAGCGTCGTTGATGACCAGCCATTTCGATATATCTCGATGTTCTAGAATGTTGAAGGGCGGAATCGACGGCCTCGGCACGTGGTACTCAACAAATGACCTCAGCCGCCATTAAGAAAAGCAGATATCAAGAATCCGAAGGTCAAAGACTTAAACACGCATCTGACTTCACGATCGATGCTGCATTAATCTATTAGCGTGAGCCAACGTCAAGCAGAGGGGTGCTTAATGCCATAGCATATCATAATCTCATCGACCCGAGAGGAAGCAGTGCCAGAGAGAACGTTTAACAATGAGAAACCTTCGGCCGAACCACGTTAGTAGGTCGACGATTGAATAAAACACTAATTAATTACGTCGCTGTCTGATCCGGCTCTGCCCGGTTGCAAAATCTTCGCTTCTCATCGAACCTCAGAGATCGTTGTTTGCCAGCATCTCTACATCCTTGTTCGATCTCCTGACCCCACCAAGACCTCCTCCATTCCGGTTACCCGTGAACACTTTTCACACATAATCTTCTACCTGCGTGAGGGCGCGGAGCACCTCATAGCCAAGCAGCCAACACAACTTCATTTGCTCCGTCATGTCGCAAACCTAGCGCCAGTACTTCTGCAAAGGCCACCCCGTCCGACATTAACTTTTCAATCGATTAATGAGGTCGACTCGTAGACGAGCAATCGTCGCTCTCCTATATCCGCTTCTTCGGCGGTCGTTTCGCGCTTGAGGCGTGAGCACCGTCCGGAGCCAATAGAAAATGCAAAACTCGTCATCATCGCCTGGGTAGAGTTGTACGATAGTCTCGTCGGGAACGCCCGGCCACTCTGATCCATCGAGCCGCTGCTGAAACGCTCCGAAAGCGACGCCAGCCCAGCAGTAACTGTACGGCGACCTCGACTCTGTGGCTGCATTTGTGGGTTCTCATCTTAGCCTTGCGTAGGCCCGTAGGCAGGAGGACCCTGCGTGCGTGATTCGTCAGCGCTGTTTCGTTTTCTTCGCCTGGCGACGTCTTCGTCACCGACGAAAAGAGCGACGGCACAGCCCCACATTTTCGGCTACCATCAGCCGCTCGTACCCCTGAATGCTGTCCTTTTACAGTGTTCAACTCTAATAAATAAATCAGACACCATAAATTACATTGTCAGCGACAACCTTTTCCCGGCGGCCGGGACTTCTTCCGTAGTCGCTCGCTGGTCGTTGCATAGAGAAGAGATATCCACTCGCTTAAAGAGGCAGGTAGGCCAAGTAGGAAGAAAGCAACGAAAAAAAAAAAGCGTACGCTTGAACCAGCCCATCTATACAATGAAGAATAGTCGAACGGAAGAACGCAAACGAGCGAGAGAGAGACCCAGGACGAGCGCCTATTCACGAGCATCATTGTTAGTGTCACATAATAGTAATAATATCTGACATTGTACTCCTCCAGTTCGGTAGCGCTGAAATCACACCGGTCACAGATTCCATGGCAATTTCACGTTCGGAGTGTGCTCACCCCCCTCCTGTTTTTGTGCTGATAGTTACAACAACAACAGCAACAATAACAATGGCGGTAGCAGCAACAACAGCTCCGGCATCGTCGAGATCGGCAGAAGCGCAGAAGGGCTGACAGCAGCTCGGGTCCGGTCAACCATTTAGCAAACGAGTGAATAAAACTAATTCTGGCCTCTCTACCTTTGTCTGGCCTCCATGATACCTCACCGTTTCGCTCTCCTTCGTCCAGTTTTCGGCCGTCGCAGTGGCAGAGAGTGCCGCCATGTATCGGCGGCTAGCACAGGAAAAAAAAAAATACATGGCCTCACTCCGATAGCTCTGGAGGGACTCGAAAGATTAATGAAGCTGTAATGATCTTCGTTTTACTTCATTGGAGCGCCGCTCATGTTTAGTGCTTGATCGTCTACGCGATAGAGAAAGCAAATATATCGTCAATTTGCAAACTTTCTGTCAGACGAGGTGTGAGGCCAGATTTGGCACAGGGCGCAGGAGTCCGAGCGAAAGGGAAGCAGCGCTACGAATACCAAACCGACTTGATATGGAGGGAGATTTGTTTTCGATGACCTAGCTCATTCGTGGAACAAAAGCGTGAGGTAAATTCCGATAAAAAGCGACTCGTGAGGACACGTTCGTGCATGTTCGTCCTATCACCTTCATTGCATCCATCCAGTCGGTAATTTTTTTTTTTGGATATATTTTTTCGTTGTCACCGTTTGATATTTTTCGTAGCGGAAAACGCTGAAGTGTGCGCGGCGGTACAATGACGCGACTAAACGTTGTCCTCGATCGACGTTAACGCGTGTCAGACGCGATGGCCAGACGAGATCCTATTTTGGCTTCGACAGCGATCCGACGTTATTCGATGTTTATTCGATGAGATTGTTTGTACTGTTTTTGTTAGCCTGAACTGGCTCTCGATGGGGGTCGATGTCTTCGGCTAGTTCTGAACGAGTGAATTCCTACTATAAAATGCTGCTCTTATAAAGCGTGGGGTTGGAACATAATACTAGGCCTAGCTAGTTCGTCCTTGACAAAGGAGACACGAATGTATGTCAAGGATGTGTATTATTGTTTGTGTATGAGAAATAAAATATATTGCGCAGCGGTGTGTTAGAGAATCGACTCATTATTGTCAAGGATAGATAGCAGCTGTCTATCGAGCAATGTCAGTTATAGTCTCGTTCTTCTCCTTCTCTCTCGTTTACTAGGTGAGGATTTTTTTGAAATGATCTTCCTGATCGTCGGCTTCCGACATTTATTCAAATATTCATCTGATATTTACTCATTTAGCTGTCGATTTCGTAGGAGTCGTCTTAGTGAGACATTCGTCTTAATAAGAACGCTCGCTTCTAATTGTTATTGATGATACGTAATCGTTTGACGTAAAATACGACGAACATTCTGAGCTTCTGAAAACCAGTGTCGTGTCTGATTGATTAATTTTTGCCACGTGGAAATATTCTGTGTTTGATCGATTCCGTTCGATCCGACGTTGGGCGGCCTATACTACCTATACACTAATAACAACCGAAAGCGTAATATTGAAATGAACGACAGTAAAAAGAAAACGACGTGGCGAATATAGGATCCGTAGATGACTAAAAGTATAATTGAATAATTTATGCTATACTAGTGACATGTTGTTTACATTATACGTGTATATATATATATATATATATATATATATATATATATA
>MNPL01010804.1:2969-23204 GCA_002081605.1 Tropilaelaps mercedesae
ATTTGTAATAATAATAATAATAATAATGTTCTAAATGAATTTTAAAAGAATTTGTGGGCAGCATTGAAAACCGGATTGGAAGACATTGCAGGACGTCAATATGGTTGTAACGATGGCTGGTAACAACTGAAACCGGTTAGTGTGTCGGTAGAGCAATAGGTGCAGAACTACCGTAAGCCGCCGTGCTATCGAACCACACATAGATTATTTACACATTCTTACTAAAATTATGCAGATAATTTCACAACGACACATACACAACGGCAGCAAGCATGAGGAATTCTGAAACGGCATCGTTTTGAGGGTCAGGGTGCCCAAGATGGCCATCGGCAGATGATTACGCTAGTCAAAAATCTTGAAATTCCGTGAAAGGGCCGCCCGTTGAGACCAACCAATGTCTCGGTACCGTACCCGCTCATAGAGCAAACGACACGAGTTAGTCGACCGGAATTAAAAATTGACACGTAAATTGACATGCTTATTGTGACAGTATTCGATACCAAGCGAGCAGCACCCGCCGCCTAACTCCTTCAATCGGTAACAAACGTAACCAGGGCGCGCGCTCTTCACTCACTGCCACTACAGATACAAACAGGGACGGAAATTCTGTTGAGTGTAGATGTGTGTGTATGCTAACGACATCCGCAGATGTTGGCATAGTACTCAGTAGAAAAGCCACCATTTTAGAAGGCACTCTATGGTAAAGCAATGCGTCCTCACAGCTCAAGCTGTATTCTTGGGCGCTTGGCGTTGTGTTTTGACGTGACCGATTGAAATCTGCCTTTGAAAAGCCACCGATTCCGGCCGAATGCGAGCGTCAACATTGTTTTACTTCGTTTAGGTGTTTATTATACAGGTATTTAATAGTGTTAACGCCGCCCCTTAGACGACAAGAACGCCACGATGACGGGCTTAGTGAAGACGTAGAACTCACTGTAGACTTCAAGGTAGTGCTCCAGTGCGACGGTCTGAAACGTGGGTCGGCCGGCTGTAACCTCACATTTGTACCATCCTGCTGACTGTAGGTTAACGTTTTGCAGGAACACGTTGCCTTCAGCTGATATGCGGCGCTGTAACACAAAGTAGAGAACAACATTGAAGAACAAGGCTTAGTATATGGACGTTGAAACAAACCTCCCGCCCGCTAGACAGAGTTTGAGACAGAGTATCGAGCTCGGTGGCTCTGGGGTGCATTCGTATGCGCCTTGCGACTGGAGGACACACGTATGAGGAGATGCACGGGTTCGATCCCCGCCGGTGCACATTTACATTTATATGGGGGGGGGGTGGTCCGTCTTAGGAAGAAGTCATGAAAAAACTGCTACCGTGGACGCTAAATGTTGGCTGATGGTCAGCTTTAAAAAATATTAGACGGAGTTTGAGTGGCGCGTACTCTAACCACCACAAACTTCATCGTCCTTAGGGCCTTAATAAGGCTCTAAGGACGGTACAAATAGGTGCGAAATAGTTTAAACGTGTCGCTGACGGTTCTTGTCTTTTCTTAGACGTATGGTCGGCGCGGACGACGGGGCGTAACGCTTGATCGAGTCCACGGTTACGGCCGCTGAAAGTGACGGAATCAAGACTAGCATGCGAGTCCCCACTTCACACTGACGGGGCCAATGTGTGTTTCAAATCAAAATTGACAGCTTCCTCATCGAGGGTGAGGACTGTCATGGGCAAAGAAGGGGGGGCAAGGCGAAGGCAACCTATAACGCCTCCAATACTAGCTTTGGTTTTGTGGGCTTTCTGCAGACAAGTGGGTTTTCCTTGGAAAATCTCCTACCTCCTGACCCCAAATTGGTGCCGGGCCTGGATGAACTTCAGGGCCATTTGAGGGCAATGAACTGCGGTGAGAAGTACGCCAGCGGCGACGGGGCTTCGTCGAACCAGCGCGGAAAAACGAGGAAAAGAAAGGCGGAAGAGGAGAAATTCGATGCGATTGATTTGGTTGTTTCACTGTTACGACGCGAATCGGAAGTCAAGCGGCCAAACCGAAGTGGCAGTCCGGACTTCTGCAGTAGGCGGTTTCTGCTAGACAGACTTTTAGAAAAATTTGAACAGTCTCTGAAATCCTGGCACCCTTCGGATATTGATATAGACTTGTATTTAATAGAAAGAACAGGTCTATTGCAAAGTGAACATTCTCGATATGCTTCTTTGATTGTTGCAAACATATTTCGTCAAGATGACTTGGTTTCAGTGGGCTTTTTCTCCAGTGATCAGGCAGTCATACCGCTGCAGCAACCAAAAGTGTGAGTAGGCTTAGCTATCATCGTCTTTGGGGAAAAGCTTCTACAGAACTCATTGTTCCTTTGTCTATTGTTTTGTCTGCGGTCATAGCTAATCAAACCATTCAGATGGTGAATGGGGAAACAGATATCGCACTCTTCCGGTACTCGTGTGGTATTCGCTTCTGCCAAAAGCAGAAATAGATCTCACCTCATGAGGCGGTTTGTTACGTCGAACTTCTCATCAGCGTAAAAAAGGTTTCAAAGGGCCCTGACTCGGCTCTGTTCCTTTACGAACTACTCGACAGGAGTCGGTGCTCCGATAGTTACAGTTTGTTAACTATGAGTTTTACACTATAGTTACTCATAAATGACGTCCATCGGCGCAACGCTATGTGAACTGTACTATAATCATATATTCCTGAATATCATGCTTGGATGCATGTCACCCACACACGTATTATTATTATTATGAGATCGACCGCATTAATATAACGAGAACTCGTGTTGTTCGACGCAGAAAAATGCACAGACACGCGACCTCTTGTGCGCTCCCCGTACACTACCTTGCATAGGCTGTAGTGTCTTTTTGTGCCCTAATCCAACCTAACGTTTACGTGCAGACCAGCACCTAACAGGTACCGATGCATATCCCAGCGCTTGCTTATCAGCCTAACGCTCAGCAGCATCAGTGAAGCTATTCCAGATAGCGGAGGAGCATCTATTCGTAGCTCGCCGTCCCGTAAACGCTCGGTCGTTCCAGGACGCGGTGGACGCCCGGGCTGAGCGTCGGGCGCGCTTGTCATGCAAACTCTTTAATATGCGCTTCACGTCATAAGCGAGCTAAGTCGGCGGGGGCGCCGCCATTGGCACCATTGAGTGTGCGACTCGATGGGCCCGCCGAGCTGGTGCGGTTCAGGTGAGCCCCGCCGGGGGGACTCGGCCCACCAAGCTCGTAATCAATCTGTGATTAAAACGCCCCAACCCATCCTTTCCAGCTCCGTAACGCCAGTCGTTTTGCGACCCTCAGACGCCGCGTGTTATGTTGGCGGTACCCCTCGGCGAATGGTGAGGGTCTAACAACCCCCAAGGCTGTCGTGAGGAGCAGGTAGTCCCAACGTGCGCGCCATGCTTTGTGGCCACTGCATTGCCAACTAGGCCCGACTGACCCCTGCTTGGTGTGGGGTTCCACCGTGTATGCGGCGGGGGGCTATGTTATACGCGCGCAAGCTCCGAACGTGTGGCGACTGCCAAACAACATTTCCTGTATCGCTCTTTAACAATCGAGCGGCCACAAAGGGGGGGTGGGATATTCGGTCCAGGCAATGGCCTTACGCCAAGAGGGCCAAGGATCAAAAGCGGGGGTTTGGGGCCACGCAAATACGGGGGTGAAATGCAGAAGCTGGCGAGGACATGGAGCGAGTTACGGGGGACGACCGCGCGGGCTCAGATTTAGAAACGATTAGAATAGAATTGAACTCAAGTGCGCCCGAGCAACGCAAACTGTGCAGGTAACAGAATAGCAGCAGAACGTCAGGGCGGCATCGAGCATCCTGCATCCAGCCAAAAGGAGCGATGGATCTGTAGTCAGTCTGATCGGATCAGATAGGGAGTCTGAGCGTCCTCGCCATTCAGCAGCTCTGCTCATGTTCGTTGCAGACTCCCCCGATCTAGGGGAGTCAACAGTTCCTCGACAAGAAGCTATTCTTTCGTCAGATGCGAGAAAATAGAAACTGACGCTGCACAATTACAGTAAATCAAGCGGCTCGTTTGCGTTAGGTTAAATTTAGAAATTGCAGTGCTAGCAGAGCGTCTGTTGGGTTGAATGAGCTTGGGCAGGCATACTCGATATTGCACAAGGTGCCTGTGTGTGTGTGTGTGTGTAATGTGGATGTGTTTATATGAAAGATGGTAACCTTGTGCCCATGAGTTTTTTGGCATTAAACGGTTATTGTCAACGGAAAATCACATAAGGTGAAAGAGATGTTCTATTTTAGGAAAGCGTTTCAGCGGTGTAGTTTGTTTGCCCTTATTCTAATAAAAGGAAGGGAGAGAGATAATGAAAATAACGTACGAAGCTGGCCCCTCGCCAAGCGCTTACCGGCAACGCCGAGTGTCGTTGTGTCACCCAGAAGGTCTGCCATCCAAGGCTCATAACTCGAGCAAAGATTTCTTTTCTTAATACATGTGCAACTGCATTTTTCATTTTTATCAAACGTATTCCAATGGCAAGTCATTCTCATAATAAATCGCGCGCGGTACGAAATTTTTACGTGACGCCCACAAAGTTCCTCACCACCGCGTCTGCTGCCCTGTTGACGCAGATGCAGAAGACAAAGCGCTACAGGTGGTCGAGCTTTGACGAACGTAATGGAGTCCCTAGATGGAGATTACTCCCAAGCAACACAAGTGTACTTCATCAGCAGTGAAATTTACCTAACCTATAAAACTTCGTCCTTCATCCCTTCCCCGTGTCCTTCAATCGTTCAGATTCATGCAGCTCACAGGTCATACTCAAGATTGTCCCGTTTCGTCAAACGCAGTTCCCGCTGGCAGCAAATTGTTGCACCATTAGCAAGCTCATATGTGCGCCCAGCAACAGTCCCTTTACGTAACTTGGGCATGACCAGTTTTCTGCTAGCAACCCCCTTCAGCAACCGCCTCAACTTCTCAATTCATTACCTGCCCCCGTGTGGCCTCTCCCGGGGGATGACTCTCAACCCCCCAATCTGTGCCACTCGTTCACGCTCGTTGATCGGCGTTGCCCCTAAGTTAACGCACATATTTGGCGGTACACAGCTATGCCCTGGGGCATTCTTGCCAAGACGGCTTTCATGCAGTCTTTGCCTATGCGCGAAAGATTCCTTCGCATAAATGTGGACAGGGGAGATCCGAAATTTACGACCGAGAACGGCTGCCACTGGATTGGCTATATACAGAGGCCCGTCGACTCCTGCCAAGGGTTTTAGCCATCTCAGAAAAGAATAGAGTGTCGCCGATGTTTATACCCAACGCTCTACGGGTGCTGGCTTGGCTGGTTAGGCTTAATGTTCTCCTGAGCTCCTTGCGAAAACGTCACAGACAGGATTTATAGCGCTGAGCGTCTCCTATGTTGGCAAATGCTACTTCGCGCTAGGAGCTATTCCCTTTAACAAAGCTGTATAGAAATTCTTCGAACCGATTGACGTGCTCTAATATTTGTTTATTTGGATGGCTCACCGTATCGCACTCGTGATTTGCCTGAACAGTGGTATCGTGCACTCTGAAGTCAATAGTCGCCGCCTTTTATGATTAGGATCAATCAGCCCCATAAAATTAGGCATAATGATACTTCACTCATCGGTGACCATCTTCATTATAGAAACAACGGATGGGATAGAACACTTGATAATAAACACATCGACCTTCCGACACCGATAGATGCCCGTTGTGTTGAACCGTTCAATACTCAGACAGTGAAACAGATCGCGAAGTGATGTCTCCTACAGACCTTCACCGTCTACGCAGATGTATACGCCACACATGGCACTTTACAGCTGAGCAGAGGCCATCGTTCCAGCTTTCGTTGTTAGAGCGTGGAAGAGACTGGGATCGACCTTCTTCTCCACCTTTTCCTTCGATCGACTTGGAGATTTCTGCGACGAAGTCGTGGGAGACAACCGGAGCCGGCGTTGTGTAAGTTGTTCTCGAGGCGTGCCGCCGTCCTTTGAAAGGCCGATATAGGCGATTCTGACGCGAGACATAACGGCTTCGAGCGTCCGTTGAAGAACCGTTGCTTCACGATGTCAGACACGTGAAGGAGCTGGCCTTCATGCCTAGGTCTTCTGTGCTGTGTGTCGTCATTGGGCATCGGACAGCCTTTCGAGGGGGACGCACCTGATGCATTGTGAGGGCGCGCCTAGCCGCCCAAGAGCGAGCTTATACCATTGTAGGAATTCACCTGTGAGTCACATCTGGTCGCCAAGTGTCCGTTCCATCGTCAGAGTCTTCTGACGCGTGCCCCAATAATGGCATAAGTGTGCTCTATCGCACATCATCCACTAGTCTGTTGATGATGCCATTGTGACTGCTGTTCCTTTTCGATGAACGGCCGTCCTGTCGCTGGAACTGATGACGGACACGAGCCTTATTCAATACTCGACCGAATATCAATCAGCACGACGGGCTTCTGTGCGGGGGAGACTGAAGGAAGGTTTCGGGGGGCTGAAGCGACGACGAGATTTCGCGCGGGGAAGGCCTATCTCTTCATCACCAGGATACCGGCTTGACTTCGTCAAGATCGCACAGGACCGTCCAGGTCCAGCCGCATTTCATGGCGGCATGCCAGCGCCATCCAACAACTTAGACGGTGCACTTTCATTTCGACAGGAAACTTCTCGACCAGATGGCGGCCGGCGGGGACGGGGTGAAGGCGTTGTGTCTTAATGAATGACTTGATCAGGCCAGATCCAAGGACGACACAAAGTGTTGTCAGAGTCTTGACAAATGCCCCCCGTACCGAGGGGCCTACCAATAGCAACGAGCAACACGTCCCTGCCGAACGTGCACGTCTATTGGTGACCCGCTCAACCGTGTCGATGGCTATCAATGCGAGTGGCAAATGTCATTTTCTTCGGGGGGGGGCTGAAGTGAGGTCTGTGCGTCTGTTTACGCCCACGAGTGCCATGATCTTATACGCATCCATCTGTGGAAAACGTGGCCAAGCGGCTTGACGGAGAGACAGCGCCGGGAACTCCGAAGCACGGGTCAGTAGTTCGCATCTCATAAAGCACACGCCAATAGAGGTTGCCTTTTTTTGCACTTGCAGATTTGTATGTTATTCATTTATTTGTGTATTTATTTATTTATAATATTGAACAAGTGAAGTGTACGTTTGTCAAAGTGGAGCCTGTACCTTGTCTGCTTTCACAGTTTGCATGTGCACTCGAAGTACAAACCAGAACCAAACAAATCTAAATTTGCCGATAACATTACCAACCGCCGAATCTCAATGCACTATTCTGTAAATATATTTTTAATTTCTTCATCGAATTTAACTTTCTTCCGTCGGGGCACACACTGAGCGGATATCTCTAAACAAGTGTACTTGCCACCCACACCTACATGACGATTAGGATACGCCATGGACTCTTCGCATTGCCACCGATTTCCTTGTTCTCATTCGCGGGCGAAGGAAATCGGTGAAGACCGCAAAACCCGGTAGAACAACCGAGATAGAGTAGGACCCGGCTATTTGCTCGCCTCCTCCGGAGGCCCGAGCAGGGACGCCGCAGTTCCAATCTTCCTCGCCCACTTCGACGTCGCGCCCCGTCCGCCGCCGTAGAGCTCCGCCTTGACACAAGCCAGAAGGCAAAACCACGCCGGCCGCATTGGGTCTCCGGTCTGCTGCTTTGCAGTGGCAGGCCAGGCAGGAGGAGCACACGTCCCAGGATTGGGGGCCCGGTCACCCCCCACACAGGCACCGCAGATCCGTAGGCGTTACTCTCCTCTCCGGCGCTTCTTTGTCCCTTCTGACGTCCCTTCGTGCGCGGGGGTCGTTCGTCTATCAGCTTATTTATCAATCTAGCACGGCTAACTATCCGCCCCTCCTGTACGGTGAGGTCTACGCTATGTCGTATGCTTCTCGTCAGAAAAGAGGGCAGAAAACATGGTTGGTGCGGGTGATTGGAACGGAACGCCGTAGACGAAGCCGCCCGCGGAGTAGCCCGTCGGCCCTGGGGTGGTTCCCTCAGGAGAGATAGCGGAACAACTCGAGAACTAAAATGGGGAAAGGCTGAGCCGAAAGTATGAACATGGACGATGGATGGAGAAGTACGTGAATGAGAGGAAACACACACACACACACACACATGTGTAAATACACACACAGACGTGCCCAGATACACACAGTGAGAAGAGCCTGACCACGGAAGATGTAACGGGTAAAAGGTTCTCGTCAATGATGCGACAGAATTTCTCTCCGATGGGCCACTGGCGCCGGGGAAATGTTGAGAGAAGATCTTCTAGCCGATTGGTATCGATGAAGGAAACAGGAATAAGTGTCTATAGCGAAAATGAAGACTGACTCTTGGAGTCCCTGGAATGAGTGACTGGCTCATCCGACGACCGTCAAAGAGACCGTCGATATACGCAGAGACAATGTGGATTCCAATTTGACAAGAACCAGGACGGTCGCACAGGAAAGGTTGGCATCCGCAATAGCCTGTATATATGGCACGTTGACACATTGTGTGTGCCTTGCGGAGAAAACTATTCACTATTATCAAGCTATCTTCTGCATGGATGACGAAAAGAGGCGCGACCGAGCTCTTCTTAATTCAGCATACGATGTTCACAAATTTTACAAGAGAAGTTCTGTAATCGTAAACGTCGGTGTGAAGTCACAGATACTCTGGGCACAGCCGATCTCTAACGAGGACGCCGCCTGTCGTTTTCAGTGACCGTACATGACAGGACTTGCGATAGGCCGCTGTGACGGTTGCACTAAGAAATCTGTGTCAAGCAACGATTCAAAAATTGGCGCCACCCGAAAATATGTTCCGGCCGACGAGGTTCCACAGTTGTGTAATTACGACCTTTGACGGCTAGAATTGCAGATGGTTCAGCTGTGCCCTTGGTCGTGCCGCGTAGCGACACAACTGAGCAAAAAACACTAAAACCGCGTTACCGATACAGTCATTCATTACCTTCGGCCTAGCGAAAACGAAGTTGTATGATTTTGTATCTGATATTGCCTGAAACCCTGCTGTTGACCCTGCTGATGTTGGTCAAGGACGGACGAGGCCGTTCGTACGACGTAACCTTGTCATCCGCGGCAAGCGAAGATTTTATCTTGTCGTCTAGGACATGTGGTCGTCTTAGCATAACGCCATCTCTACTCGAACCGGCCGAATACTGTCGAGAATAACCCTATAAAGATTAAGGTTGCTAGACGTGAACACAGGTCGAGTCCCGGCACAACGACAGGCGCTCCCTAGGCCGCCGCGTCCGACCTATAAGACTACTTGATCGGTGAAATCGCCATTCGTCAGCTGGGGTTCTTGCGTCTGTCTGTCTGTCCACGGATATGCAGACATCCGCCGTCGGGGCCAGCTGCCAATCGGACGGCGACTGGGTCGGCTCTTTTGGTCAGGGAACGTAATTAGTCAGAGGCTCAGTCGTAAAAAACAAGAGCGCCGCAAAATAACCGCAAGTGCGACGGTTGTCGGATTGAACTGACGGAAAAAAAATGGCGGCCGGAGCTTTCCCTCTGGGCTGGAATTGTGGTGCGTCTCCGCGTACATTTCAGCCTACCGCGTGCCTCTGACCGTCACTTGTCCACCGTTTACTAATTCCACACCACTCAAACACCTGACAGTGTCTTCTATATACACTCCATTCAGTTCCCTGCAATCGGAGACTATAGCGTCTGTAATTCGATAGTTCTCAGCAGCGAACCGCGACACTGCCGCCGCCGCCGCCGCCGCCTCCTGGACGTCGCAGACTGCATCCCTATCTCTCTATCCGTCCCTTGTCTCGCTCTCTCTCGGACTTCAGCTCGAAATTAATTCCGTCCGGAGTGTTCCATTTCGGTCACTAGTTCTTCGAGATGCCTATATCGACGTGGTCCGCCGTCTGGCCGCATGCAACCCACATTTGTCTAAGACACAGATGAGCTTCGAGGGCAGAAAGCTGTGGACAGGAGAAAGGAGGGGAGGTGGGCATCTCGTTGAAGGCGGGTGGGCGGTCGGTTTCGGGTATTCGACGCGCGACTCTCATCGCAAAGCTTCGGAGCGTATGGTCCGTCCAAGCCAGCGTATTGCGAATAGAATGCAGCGATGTCCACTCAAACGTCGGAATTAATTAAATACGAAATAGATACGAATTGATCGGAGCTCAAAGCAACGAGAAGACATTCGACGGGCAAAGCTCGAACGAGGAAGAGGAGCCCAGGTACGATGGGGACTGCAGAAGAAACAGAGAATCGGACGCCCTTGGAGAGACAGATGTCCAGTTTCCAAGAGATCCGTTGAGAGAGAAAGAGAATGAAAGGTATGAGCAGCATAAGTGACATATCTCTGAAGGGGAGGTAAGCGAAGGAACGAAGAAAATGTACGACGCCTAGTTTCTCTCAAAATGACAGGAAATGATGCGGGAACGATAAATGGAGACAGAACGAGTCGTCTGAGTCTACGAACATAGGACAGCTTGACCTCTGGATGGTGAAGTCGCTGACGTTCGATAGCTGGATAATTCAACAAACCATTCGAGCCTTAATGGGTAAGTTAACAAAGGGAAGCTCGGACTTGACAGATCTCGTTACGACGTTACGCGACGCAATCGCATGCTGTTATTTATACAACGAAAGTAGATCTACGACGGCCCGATAGATAACGAGCGAAGTACTAGATGCAAACGTGAAACTAGTTCACGATTTCGCTGCTCTTCTTCGTCAACAGTGAAGATAGTACTCAGTTTGCAGTTACAATCGGTGACTTCAAATCTGTTTCGTGAATAGATACATGTCGATACATTCATGCGAGGGAACTTTCTAGGACTTTGTAGCACAGAGTGCTACGACCCTGTGACCCCCCCCCCTGACGAAAAAGTTGTAAAAGAAATACCAGCAGAAATCCACCGGATTCGTGGTCGTCGTCGTCGTCGTCGACGCTGTTGTTCGTGTTCGATACTTACGTCAAGCGTGATGCCCTGAGCGTCGAAGAAATCCGGTTTGTTGTTCGAATACATGTAGAACTCGGTGTCGTTGAAGTACCATTTCACCGCGTAGAACGCGTCCGACTCGAGGTCGTACGAGCAGTTCAGCCAGAGTGAATCGCCAACGTACGCCGTCCGTGGTATATCCAGCCGGTGAAGTCGCAGAGCACGCACCATCGGCAAAACATCGCTGAAACCTAGAGAGCAAAAAATATTGACACGTCATTAGAGTCTGGCGATATGTGTCCCTTATTCATTTATTTCGCACGGGGCGAGCGGCCTTTTCGCGTATTTTCGCGACGCTTTTTCAAGAGCTACAGACGAGTCTAGAAACAGCCTTTGGACAATCTCGTATTGGTGAACACGTACGATTCGAGGAGTTCTACCTATGGCTGGCTCAGAAGTGGGAGTCAGGCGATGCCTAGATGGCTCGCGTGATGCAAGTAGTTCAGCACTGCCAAATGGCCCCTAGCGTTCGAGACGCATAACGATGCCAATAAAATGTGAACGTCATTTTTCTCTTTGACATCGGACACTTCTCCGTGGAACGACAACTATACTGTTGCCTTCATGGGAGATAAAGATGTATGAATTCCTAACGTTTAGAATGGACATATCGTCTACGAACAGATGCAAACGGCGCCGCTAGACAATTTATTGAACGGTTCGATTTCTGCCAGGCCGATTAAATAACAGTTGTATAACCGCTCTGGGAGTCGGATTTGCCTAAGAAACTCGCATTGTGAAGCAATAACTGTTTAGACTGCCAAGAAAGGGCTCAGTAAACAGTATACGCCAGAAACCTAGAAACAAACCACACCGTATCCGACCTCGAACCTAGGACGCTAATAGTGCCCTTTGCGTAGTGGCAGCCGTATAGGCAGCAGAAATATCTTATATACACACGACAGGGAAGCCTGCGCGCTCTATGCGTGCCTACGCTTCATGGGGAAATCGAAGATCTTCGAATATGCGCCCTGAGCCGCTGCCTGGCTATCGTATTCGACGCACTCACCCTCTAATCAGCCTTAGCGAAAATGGATGCGTAAACCTAACTCACTGAGCTCTACCTGGCGACGTCCGTCGGCCGGTCGTAAACCGGCGCCAGGTGGGAAAGCACCTCCGTCGCTAAACGCCCAACGCTGGCTTTTTAACGCATCCAACCCTCTCGGCTTTCAAACGTCCTCCACGTTTGCCGGACTTTCACGCGACGACCCCGCACCCCCAATCGCCATCCGTCATAAGCCTTGACACAGGGACCTGCCGGTATTCCGCTGTGCCTCTCCCCTGTATCGAATGCTGTGCAAACATTTACCCCCAGCCGAATAGACTTCGACGGTGAATGTCTGCCGGGCGGTGTCGTCGTCTGCCGAAATCGAAATGGTGAGACAGGAACTCGTTCCTCCAATCAGCCGACGAACTAGAACAGTAAACTGAAAAACGTTTGAGCCTCTCCAGGCCATTTTCCAGGCGGTCGACGTCTCTCGCATGGAACTCGCATTGAAACTGATATCGCTTACGATGCTGCCGCCACAACGCGTTTGCGGCAAATTCCGTTCCGTGGGAAAATGACGACGACGACGACGACGAACAGCCAAAACAGAGCTGGTTTGTCGAATAAAATAATGAATTTCTTCGGTGGTTTAAGTTGCAATGATTGGGATGATTCAATCGCTAACGATAATCAGTGGCAGAATTAGTTATTAATTAATGCGCGTCTATTGTAGCGAAAAGGGGCGCATGAATTATTTGTAATATTAGAATTTTAATTTTATTAAGGCTTGTTTAGAATAGAATTCCATACGAATAATTCACGTAGATCGTCTACGATTTTCTAAACGGAGAGAGTCGAGAGGCAAAACCTAGAATTCTATTTCGTTGTCACCCGTTCTAACAAAGGACTTTTTCTTGTGTTATGTTTAACACAAGAAGTACATTAATAAAAGCCTTTATAATCGTTAGCGAAGGGTAACTGTTGGCCAGCGCAATGAACCATTCTATAACATCTACATATTTCTCGAGCCTCCATGACCCTTTCAGGCTTATTCTCTCGAAGACATTGAAACGCACTCTATCGACAAAAAAGGCTTAACGGCCTCCTCTAAAGCGGCTGTACTTAAGGCATAGCCGTGCATAAGAGCTAATCTTATTTGCTAACGTTGTATTTCATCTCTAGGCCATTTCTTGTGCTATAACCCTGGTGGCGTTGGACGGTGAATCTCGTGTGTATGTTGATGTGAACGCATTTATTCTCTGGAGGGTCGGAATTTCGATTTACCCCGTTCTCTTGGCCGATTTGCAGACCGTTCACTTCGTGGCGCCGCGGCCCACGCACGAGGTTCTCATGGCCGAATAAATCGTAAACATTTCGAGGGTCGTTGCGGCTGTTGGGCGAAAAAATTTTAATCACAATTGATTATTTGCATGGCGCAGTCGTCTGGCGGCGGAAGGGAGGGTAAAGGGACCTGTTAAAAAAAGTATTTAAAACCGAATTTATCGTCGCGCATTGAAAGCCTCGATGATCATCTGATGACGATTGTACACGCGTTGTGGTCGGACAGAGGATTAGAGCAGAAGCAGACGCCGTCGACGGATAATGTTGGTGCGAGGTGGCCTCATACGAACAACACAGTATCACTGCAACTTTATATATACATATATATATATATATATATATACATGTATAAAATCTGTAAAATTAACAAACCGTAATTAGATAGGAACGCATCATGAGGATCTATGAGCTCTATGAGTGCATCCGACGTTAAGTGCCGGGCCGATTTGACTGCTCCACAAAATGTTAGCACTTACAAATAACACTAATGAGAAATATTCGCTTTTGTTTTTGAAATTAGCGTGTCGTTGCTAAACTCCGAAATCCGCCTGGGGTAACGCGTTCTTGGCGCGTCCTTTACTTTCCATCATGGCCGATTGACCGAAGAGGCGGCGAAAAAATTTTACCATTTTTTCATCTTTTACTTTTTGATCGTATTTTCTCGCAGCGTCAGTTGGAATAATTTCATTGCAAATATTCGAGCGTGAAGTGCGTATTCGAAATGTTCGGACGAAATCTGCGACCAAAACCGCAGGCCACGGCTTGTAGAACTGATCCCAAGCGCCTCACCGTTCCGCACGGAGAAGACCTTGTGCTCCAACTTGCCGATTCGAACCAATTCGAAATTGTTTAACTTGGCCAGCGTTCACTACTGCCCATATGAACGTATTTTCAATAAATCGAAAGATGGACTTCTCCAGAATGTATTAGATATGAATCATACCGAGAAGCCATCGGGGATAGCGTAGAGGTAGATTGGCAATTGAATATGTAGATTGTTTATTCGTCATCGATGGGTATGTCCATTGCGTTTGCTTGCAGGACATCAACGATTGGCGTAGGACAATCGAGGTGCTTCGGTTCAACTTGGAATTCCCCCAGAAGATCGTCCCCCCATACTTCGCCTCACAGAAGTCATGTAGGTATTACGCGGCACTCCGTCGAAACGAAGTTGAAGTTTATCAGCCAGTTAGAACGGCCCAGTGTGGTTTTCTCTTAACCTTAGAATTTCCCATGAGAACACCTCTGTGAGGCTGTCTGAGTAGTCCCCGGTACCGTCAGCACCTGACGCATTCGCCGTAGCGCACTGACAAGGCGATCCGACGTTTGAGACACGTCTCCAATGAGAACGTGCATGTCTGCGCAAATCAGGATTAGAGAGGCGCCCGCAAACGGTCCCCGTTCAGTCGTGTGATCACTGATAGAAGGTCGCTTCATTTTGTACAGATGGCCCCCTCTGGCGATATCGCCGGATCGATGTTAATAATTACGGTGACCGCAACTGTAGCACTGCACAGCCTTCGCGATGGGTGGACGGCTGACCCGAAGGCGGAGGGGCAAAATACTAAATATAAATACATTGAGAACTGATTGCTTAAAGGTACAATTTCTATGTCTGTAAGGTAGCCTTTTAGCGGAGTAGTATTGGACGTCGTTCGCCGAGTCTCTCGCTAATGAGGACGCGCCTTCATCGCGTTTATGAAGCGCAGCTGACTCGAAGACTCTCGGTGTGGTTTCTTTGTGTGTCAGTTACCGTCTAACCTGGCTGAAATAAAGCAGAAAACGCCTCTACACGAGCAGAAGGCGGATGAAGGCAGGTATATCTCAACAGCGAATAAACATTATTGATTTCATTGATCAGCTCCCTCCAGTAAATCTCTCTTGCAAAGCAAAACGATGATAGATTTCGTACGCAGCATAACCCCCGCCGTTATTGTTCTCTGTCGCATTTCTAACAAAGGCATTAAAGAAAATGCCTCTTTGCGCTACAGGGTCGCTACGCAAAACGGCAAAAATATTCATTTAGGCCTTGGAGGGGGCTTTGTAACCGATGCTCACATTCCGCAGTGTCATGACGTGTTGTTGTTGTTGCTGCTGCTGTTGTTGTTGTTGTCCTCGAGCCGGACAATTCACGCGGCCTGACGATGGCCTGCCAGAGGTAGGACATTCATTCGAATATGCGCGGCGTAACGCAATTCAGCTTCGTCGTCTGAGGTAAGGGAGCGAAGTGAGTGTTATGGTGCCGTTCCTCGTCGGCTTGAGTGAACTTCATGTACGAGTTGAGTCGCTCATCAACCAGCGTTCATCAGTAACTTATGCCTTGACGCAACTAATCAGGCGGTGTGCGCTTCAGGCATTGTCGTTTCGCTACGGCATGCGTGTATGAGGAAAGACGCAATATATACCACTTCGTATAGAGAATGTTTTCTACAGAGATGGAGCGGTGCAGTATTCCACCTAGTTCGCCGTTGGAACGGGAAAAGCTGCCTGCGTGTAGCTCTCGATGACAAATGCAATTGACTACGCTCATGGAAAAATCTGCAATTCACGCAATCTAAAAAATATTTTTTAAAGTTGACCATCAGCCAACATTTAGCGTCCACGGTAGCAGTTTTTGCATGACTTCTTCCTAAGACGGACCACCACCCCCCCCCCATGTAAATGTAAATGTGCACCGACGGGGATCGAACCCGTGCACCTCCTCGTACGTGTCTCCTCCTCCACAGTCGCATACGAATGCACCCCAGAGCCACCGAGCTCGACACTCACGCAATCTGTACGACACTCGGCGATGGATGGATGGATCTGTTCTTTATAAAACAACCTTTTAGCTGATTTGAGGCAAGCAACTAGAGACAGATTAGGACTTCGACTGAGAAGTTACAAATAGAAATTAACCATGACAGCTAGGAGGTTTGTTACCTTTTGGATTCTTTGGCAGAATCCAATGGCGTAGTCTGGTTCGTAGGAGTAATTTGGCTGGCGAAATTGACCGTTGATTTCCAACGACATTGATATATAGCGTTGTTAGCCTATTCCTTTTCCCTGTCTATTGGACACAAACGAAAAATAGATCCCTGCGATTAGGATAATATCACCCGAGCAAGTATTACCGCTTTTTTGTCTTCACTATTTGAGTACGGCAACGAAGAGGTTGATAGTAAAGCGGCCGTCCCTTTCAACCCCGAACCAGCCTGAAGGCATTCGGCCACCCCCACCGAATCTCCGACAACCCAGACGGGGCATTTTACGAGCAACTACTGCGATCATAGCTTGAAGAGTATTACTAATGAAGTGTTTACGTCCTCCAATTGCTGTTCATCGTCGGCCAGCGACTTCTCCGCTGCTGGACTTCTTCGGGCTTTCGTTTGGCTGACCCACCCGCCTTGAGCCTTTTCCGTGCGGGGCCATTACTCCGTCAGAGGCCGTTCAAGCCGCGAACGGGGCCTTGATCTCGTCGAGTTCGCAGTCCCCAAAACGGACCCGATCGAGGGGCCACTGTATATGCCAATTGGCTGAGGGGAGTACGGCGTTCGGGGGACGTCGGAAGGAATAAAGGGGCCTGAGGAGGCCAGCCCGCAGGGGAAAGACAGGCGAAATGCAGAAACAGGCCGACCGGTAGAGTCGAGTCGACGTCGCTCTAGGCTAGGCCCAAAGGGGCGGCCTGCCGATTCCAGAGGTGTCGGAGTGTACATGCAGTGCAATGTGTAATGTCTGATCTATTTTTCATACAGTCACACCACCGATGTGGAAGAAGAACCGCGAGAGAAGGAGTGACAGGGAGGAACAAGGAGAAATAGAAACGTGGGGCTGTAAGAGGGAAGACTAGGACAGACACAAGAAGCCATGATCTCTGAGCCTTCGACAATGGTCCAACTCCGCCGCCGCCGCCGCCGCCGCGTTTGCGCTGCAAACTGCAGGATCATGGATCAGACGGATGTGGCATCCGAAAGAATAACGGTGATAGAATCGGGAAAATGTTCTGCGGTGGTCTGGTTCTTGAACCAATGAGCAGCACAATAAATTGACGACGATTGCCTAACACCTCCTGCGCGCGCCACCAAGGACAGATGCATACGATAGAATCACTTAAGCCACGTAGGGTGCATTTCTCTCGCTGTCACTGCAGTGATATAGGATCAGCTGGTTGTTGTAGCTGACAAATTCAATGAAACCCAATACAGCCCAAGCCACGACTGGAAGCTACTTGAAAATATTGCTTTTGCCTGCTCCCCTACGAAACGGACTATGATTGGCCTACGACAAGCCACCACCATCTTCGTTACTGACCACGTTTGGAGACGGAAGCGTCCTCCGCTGCGGTTTATCCGCGGCCTAGACAGCGAAGATCAATTATTCATCGGTATTAATTGTTCGTTTGGCTTCGACTCTGGTTGGGGCGTCGGCCCACGACGACGAAGGCGCTGTTCGCCTTGTATTGGTGGCTGCTGCCCGTGGCAAGAATGTGTTTCATGCTGTCCGCAGCCGAACGTCCAGTCACTGCGGGTCGACGCCGGCTGGGCCAGCGGGCGTCTCCGATTGTCTGGCCACGATCAGAATGACGTCGATTATCTCCCGTTTGACAGGCGGAGAACGAAGTGAGTCCCGTCGGGCGACTGGAGACATCAGTTCGTACAAGAAACCAAGCAGGACAGTCTGCAAGCAGGAACTCACCTCGGACCCGAATTGGGAATCTGGCTGACACCGCACAGCTCGTAAGTTTAGCGGACTTCAGAAGTCTGTCGTTATTTCGCATCTTCGTTGTTTTGCTCTACTCTGAAGACTTGCCCCTCCCCATACGTACATACATACACACGAAGGGGCACGATAGGGTGGGGGCAAATATAGTTGACGGTCCGACTGGCAGAGTGTAAATGCTTAGCAGTCAGAAGTGGGACGTAGAGTGCATCTATGGCAGCTTCGTAATCGATCGTATATAATAATAATAATACCGGTGGACTCAGGAAGGCGCGTTCATGTTTTTTTTGTGTATTAAACCAATGTGACCACACACACCAGTCGCTTCCGCAATCCCAAGCCTCCAATAATGGTGTTTTTTTATTGCTCTTTAAATAATTAATGGGTGATTGAGCCATAGAAATCGCCTAGTAAATAGAGCGTGGCAGGAAAATTGTGCGGACACTTCGCAGGTGACTCGATTTGACGAACGTCGCTTTTAGTTAACCTTTTAAAGGGCTTGACACGTATATATAATGCTGACCGTCATTGTGGTTCATGTGTTTCTCTAACAACAAACGAACTGTGTCAGTCCTATCAGAGCGGAGTAACGAGGAAGCCTATTAGCAGCGTCGCCACAGGAAATTTGCTCGCGTCCGAAAGTTCGAATGTGAGCTTTATTGGCAGTAGTTTAAGCAGAGAGCCGGCTTTGATAGGTTACGGCCAGCTACGAATGAATACAATTCTTAAATTCATTTTCGATGTTTTTAAGTAAGACTAGCTAAGAAGAACCTAAGATAGCACTTGCCTGCATATAAGTAATAAATACCCATGTAATGTAATGCGTAATCTTAACTTTGCAATGAGTTATAAGCAAGTACACCATAATAATAATAATAATAATAATAATAATAATAATAATAATAATAATAATAATAATAATTTACCTAATAATATTTTGTCAACATTATTATTACGCACATTTCCATGTAAGGCTATTTGGAGGAGGCTATTTATTCAAATAAAAGCACGCAAGTCATTCTTTTAATGCCCAAACCTATACGGGTTTGGCGCTTTGCGCTCTACTGAACAATCATGGAAAAAACTACCAAACTGAACTTTTTCCTCAGCGCGGCCGACGCTTTTTAGGACGGATGAGGCTCTCCTGCAAGTCCTACTCAAGTACCGGCACAATAGCACGCCGATTTCATTGAATGATGATAGATTTCCCCCTGGAAACACAGCCGACGGACATACAGGCATCGCGTGCTGTGACCCTGGCGATGATTGTTCAGCCAGACGAAACATCGGAGGTCGTTGGGGGAGATATTTGGCCGTCTGGCCTGCAGGCGTCGCGCAGGCTACACGCAGGGAGGAAGAGAAAGACGGAGAACAGTACCACGACAAGCCGATAGAGTCGCAATTGAGCCGGAATCTCCGAGCGATTTCGTTTAGTCGATCATTCACTTGTTTGTCATCGCCACCGTCGGGAAGCCGAGCTGTGTGATTACGTCGGCAGCAACTCCACCATTATATCGGCAACCTCCGAGGAGCCCCCAGGCCCTCTTCGTGCCCTCACCCCGCTTTTCCGCAACATGCCTCCGTCTGCCAGCTTCTTCAGGCCAATGGTGCGCCCCCTCGCGCTCCCAGAATTCGAAACAGTCGAAGCGACGTTAGCTTCCCCACATCTTGGCTGGAAGAAAACGACGAACTTCCTCCGTATAAGGACGACTATAGCGTGACCGATTACCGACCACCACGCGCAACGTCTGTGTGTATCAGAGGTCTGCCTGGGAAGTGGATCCGAAGAGAAGGAGAGAAAAGGGGGTAAAATATGGAGGTCATGTGGGAGACGGGCAACTCTGACAACTGTCAATGGAGCATTCGTTTTTCTATGAGCTCTGTGTTTGACGGCGCCGCCTAGGCAACAACCCTTCGCCCCAAAGTTGGCTCAGGCCGTGCGACATTTTAGAGTGCATGTACGCTACATCTTGCAGCCTTTTCTTTCAGGCCCTTCGCACACCAATCGCTAGTCAAAATAGCAACAGACGTTGTCAATGTCCCGTTCAACAAGTCTACTGAAATCATCCGTTCACAAGCGGCGACAATTCTTGCGACACCTTCAGACGGTCTGGACATTTGGACGTGCAACAAATGTTTCTGCAATGTCACTCATCGAAGGAGGCAGTCAACGAGGTAATGTCATATGTCTAGACATTAGTTATTTAATATCCTTCCTTTGAAATGTCTATTCTATATATATATATATAATTCTCATTTATATATATATATATATAT
>MNPL01010806.1:3974-20495 GCA_002081605.1 Tropilaelaps mercedesae
GCTTTTTGGGAATATGCGCGGCTGATCTTAAAGGTATGAAGTGGTACCCTTATGAACCTCAAAATGGTGTACGGTTGCAAACGAAGCACTTCGCGGGTTAGCTCAAACCATGCTAGAGTGGTGCAGTGACAGAGCCGTGTTGCTTATCAGACACTCCTTTAATAATATATATAATACATTACTATGTAGACCCCACTCTCATGTATCGAGATTATGTAACGTTCGCTTTCTGTTCCAGACGCCCCAGGACCTGCACGAATTTGAATTCGTCACTAATCGTATCGCCCTGCTTGCGGTTAAAACGTGAATAAGTCAAATTTCGCCAGGCGTCTTCTGCCCATCGACTACCATCGACAGCCACTTTAATCATCGCACTATCACGTTTATCATATTTAACTCGTTTAACAAAACTAGGCGGAAATCTTTTGCCATTCGCCTAGTTGGTAGTTACTCAACATGTGGCTAGGTACAATACAAAACACATATGTAAACTTGGAATTTTGTTAAAATACTTATTTTGCTGTCAAGAGGGGATAAGCAGCTAAAGCATGCTGAGAGAAGTTGATACTAGTATTGCGTCCTATGCAGTAAGAATAATACTAAAATGAAGCAATCCATCTCCTCACGAGTATAGCTCCTGTGATATCTATAATTTCTTTCTTTTAATCCTAACTTTTTATACACTTATTTTTATGAGTAATAAGGTGATGTGAAAGATGCTGTTCTCCTGATATATCATATATGTATTATATTCTGTAAAACATACCAAGTTTCTAATAAGTGTGAGCTTTACACTTTCGGTTCCGTCTTATTCAACGTTTGTCTTTATTTCACTACTTCGAAATATAAGATCAACTTTAAAGGATTGTTTGTTGAGCATTTATTATTGCGGAATGTCCAACGTGTGTAGACAAGCGTCCAGTTGTACCGTCTTTGACAAGCGTGAATTTTTCTTTCTTCGAAAGTCAAATGTCAAAGAAGTAGCGCATCATCTGACTGTCTGTACAGAGCCTACGCTTTTCGACCCTGAATCGAATACTACGCACGACTGCAGCATAATCATATTTTCACACACCTCATTGTCATAACTTTTGACAGGCGCCGGGCACATTTTCGTTATGCGCACATGGCTGCGTCGGAAATTGACTTTTCAACCCAAATATTGCACCCTGTCGACTAGTGCGTGAAGAATATAGGGATGAACTATTGCCAAGTAAAGAAGAAACCTAAGAAGAAACAGTCGTACTTTTCTTCTTTCTACAGACTATGTTATCCGTTGGTAGCACCATGTATTTTTTTTCCTTTTCTTGTTCAGTGCATGTAGAACGGGCAGATACAGCTGTATGATGTACACGAAACTGCCAGTAAAGCAAGCAAGCAAGCAGGCCGTCGGAAGAGAAGTGTATTAATCTTGAAATAGTATTGGCTCAATGGTGCGGCTCAAGGGAGCGCAGATTAATCTAAAAATCGTGCTGTATTTTACTAAACTCGTTTCGATCTGGGAAATTTCTCTCAGGCAGTCGAGCTTCTAAGATAGTATTGCAGCTTTGGTTCTATAATACTAGTCGAATACTCCAAGCAGGACAATATTGTGAATGCCTAAGGAATGATGTGAACTTACGGTCAACATAAATTTTCCAAGGAACGCCCCACAATATGCTACTAATAATTTTTTCGAATGAACCTCAGATGCACATAAAAGCAAAGTCCGAAGTTTTAGCAGGAATATGTGACTATATGGATGTTAATTGCTCAATTGTGTAATTTTTTGTTACAAAGCAAAAAAAAGCTGAAACGTCCTTAATAATTAATTGAATATGAGTGAGGTACGTTATTAACATGCAATTAGTTATTGAAAAACACACTACATAGATCGACACAATTACTTTCCGAAGATCAAAGTAGTTTAGGTCAGAGTAACGTTTAGGCTGATTTACACGAAAAATTGCGGTATTCTCCCTAATGTGCAACTCTTACCGACAAGCTTACTTTTTGGAAAATAAAAAGATAACATTTGTTTGGAATACATTGACTGAGCTAAACAGGATTTAATACCTATTGAGGATTCTATGAAAAAGATTTCTAATTTAACTTTAGGAAATCAAGCTTAGAAAGACAATCATGAAATTTCTCACCATTTGTTGTCACCTAGGCAGAGTCAAAATTGTACTCTGGTAAATGTTGATTAATATCTCATGGCTTAGGACAGTCAATTAGCCTAATTTCCGTCGGAAGTTAGGATTAGAAATTCCTGTTACGCTAATATTATCTGTTTCATCAAATTGAATCTTACTTTGCTAGGTATAATTCAAGGTATAACCTAAAACACGATGTAATCGAAATGTCCAGTTTCCGAACTGCTAGTAATGTTATTAAAGGAGGAAGGACACATATCGCGTGTGCCATTTACATATTGAACCTATACTACTGTGTACTTTTTTATAAACATTTTAAAATATCTGATAATTGTTTCTAGCACGGGAACTTGGTTATTTTCCGCAGGTAATACGGTTAAAATAGACATTGATATATTTGCGCCGAATAACGATCCTACCTATCATCCTATAGCAACACTGTTGGTTGAATAAAACTTTCCTTATAATATTTTGATACTAAGCAGATCCTATACAAGTCGCAGATCCTATACAAGTCGCAGATCATTTGTGATACGAAATTGTGTAAGCCAGCAGAGGGGCTCAGGGAGCACTTCTTTTTTATAGGCATTAGCGGCTCTTTGCACCTATTGGAGCTTCTATTCTCTCAAGCCTAGCTCTTTCTCATTTTGGATCATCGTTTAGCAGTGTTTTAAGATCCCTAGTGAATATAATAGGAACGTGTCTGCGCATGAAGTGGCCGTGACCTATCCAGAACTTCCCCAGTTCTTTCGATGCGCTTTGGCCTCACACATGTGGAGTTCATATGTTGTTAGTTGCAACTTCACTGTGTGCAACCACACAGCGAAGTCTGACTCTCCATAGTTAATCCTTCTTTTTTTTCTAAAATCCTTTTGCCAGTTGAGTTTTCCTTCTTTCATTGATTTACTGATTTGTAGATAATCTGTGCTGCATTACGGCGCCTGTCTTGCAATAGTTTTTTGGCTTTTTGGTCACCGGTTTTGAACATCACTGCCGGCATGCGCATTGTAATAAACGCATGTAGCCGACTTTGCGTTGCTAATCCTAAAAGCAAAAGCGTGAAGTTGCAATGGCGGCTCATGGATTGCGTCACGATAAGCTGAGTCTCCTCGAGTCTCTTGGTCTACTCGCAAATATCAGTACGATCTAGACCCTGCGGAGACGCCGGGTCCGCCGTACAGTAGAGTTACGGTTCATTCCTCTCTCCAAAATTGGCATGTTGAACTATACCGGCATGTGCAACAATAAATAGCGAGTTGACCGCCTTGTAAGCTTTCGCTGTACATGATACAAAATCCGCCAAATCTTTGGATGTAGCTTGTTAAGGTGCTTCGTCATAAGAGCCAGAGACTCTGACGACGGCGCAACCGGTATAGGCTGCAATAACATGTGTCGCTCAAGCAAAGTTACCTAAAATCAGGAACACGGTTGTTCGTACTCCTCATCGCGTGAGAAGCAACTTTAATTAAACTAGCAAAGCAGCGTATGTCCTAATTGTCGGACAGCTAGACACCGATACAACGAGGTAACTATCCAAGTAGACAGCGTGCTGAAAACGACGCCTAGAAGTCGCTTGTCGTAGTTCAGTTTCTTTGCTGTTACTTTAATGCTAGTCACTTCGCAAATCCTTTTGTCCGGCTCATGGGGAATTCATTGCCGGTGCTCGCTTCTTTCAGGGTCTTCTTGTAGGGTCTGAAAGTAAGAATGAACGGACGCTTTGGCCACTTTGCTGTTTTTGCGACACTTTTTGTACAGGCACGTGTAAAACCCACGCGAGGAGTGCAAACCTTCGGGCAAGTAACAGATTAAAATCTGGAGAGACGACTTCCTTCGGTAAACCTTAATCCATAGAGGACGAGAAGATACGAAATGCAAACGAGCTAAGTGACTAACTTCTAAGCAGAGAGTGAATACAAGTTGGTTAAGCCTCATGCGACAAAGTTGGCCGCTTGCTATGTGTAAAACTGTGCATTCTTGTTAGACAATGGTCATTGCCATGGTATTGCAATAGCCCACGTATGACGTGCGGAGCACAGTCACCTTTTATGTCCTCATGCCGGCAGTACGTCTTCCTGTTTGTATTCCTCTTCGTACACAAGATGATCGGTTCAGAACCGGTGAAAAAAATATTAGTTTCCGACGCCCTAGAACATTCTTACGCTGCTGGGTTTAAGTCACTAGTGTAAGTACAAAACATAATTACCGCACGAACCATATGACGATACCGTCTGACTAAATAACGCAGGCAAGTCTGAAGAGTACCGTCTGTCGTCACACGTTAGGATAAATTGTGACCATAATGAGCCGCTTCAAGATAAGATATTCGAAGCAATCGAAAAACATTTCTACTTCCAAACTAATAAGATGCTTCGTGACGGTAAGATCAAATCACCGAAGCAACAAATGTGAGGAATGATCATTCAATAAATATTCCGTTAATACACAAACGCACATTTAAAACGCACAATTTTTTTAGAATTCAATTCTCTCAAATTACAAACCCCAAATTAGTTTACGGAACCAAGGCTAAAGACCTGCGATGCGCTCTGCACACGAAAAATGGACCTAACGAAAGCCGCAAAATAATGCAAACTGAAAAAAGTAATAGAAATTTCTGGTGCTTAGCATGTGTTCGACGGAAAGGTCCGTCGGATGAAGGGCTTGAAACACAGGATGGTATTTACCTGAAAGTGAATGCGATTCAGTAGAGATTGTGTAACTGCGTACTGTTACAGCAAAATTCGACATGAAGATAGCGAATACTGTGTGAAACTAAAATTGGGGTGGGATAAGCGGCTATTTTCTGTAAAATGTGCTGTTTATATGGCAGCCGCAATGAATAACAGAATGGTGGCCAACATCAGCATCAGCCGCGTCAGATAGAAAGAGTAGGGTCAGGCGGTCGGCGACAGAAGGTGGCGACGGCTTCCATGAGAGGAGCTACAATGAGAGGAGCAGGTTCCAATTTCAAACGGTTATTAACGGTACGTCGTAGGTGGACGACTACGACGTCACGGTCAACACGAACGTGGAAAAAGTGTTGGCAGTCTTAGAAAGATATTGACAGGCTCATAGAAAGCGAGAGGAGAACGATATTAGACTGGTACATCAGTACGAAGTGAGACACACATGGTGCGACATTTCTGACAGACTTTTGCAAGAATCGAAGGGTAAAGGAGGTCCTATATCATTAGGCCAATATGCACCTAACACACTCAAAGCTCTACTGAAAAAGAATCAATTTAACCAAACTAGGATTCAATATAGTTCAGTAAAATACCATCGTAGCTCGGGCGAACGAAAAAGGAACATACAAGGCAACTACAATAACTAGTGATAAAATTGGTAAAATTGGATTCGCACTCATCGGTTGCGTAGCCAAGCTGCAAACAAGAGGTGAAGCGCTTGAGTCGTATAATCAGCTGAACAGAGCTGAGGATTGATCCGGACTGAATCGAACGATTAAGTGGTCAAGGTAAACCAAAAAGTCAACCTTATTTTCAACAGGTTTACGGGCGATCGATCTAGCGAAGTAGTTCGTAGAAAAGCTGAACTTTACAGCTCAATTCCTATACTTGCTGAAAAATACATTGCGAGGAATTAGAACCGGCGTTTGATATACTTAACGTAGTACTGGAGGACTTTCTAGTGTTAAGATTTTTTCTGGTAATTTTCCCAGTGCATGGAGTCGATATTTGACGTAAGAGCCGCTTTCTTGCAAACTGAACGAGCCGTCGCATTCGCAAACTGTGCACACAAAAACGACACCGTTGAGCTGTCCCCAAATACACTAAGTCGTTAGGCACCTCAAGAAGCTGAACGTTTCCACACACCGTTTCGGTCGTCTGCGGTACCTGCCCTCGGGATTTCCATGGTAGCAAATGCTCTCTACAAATCAACGCTACTTCCCCTCACACCACGGAATGAGACAGACAGGGTAACTGTGGATAAAAACCAGACCAGATATAGTGGCCCATGTTAGAGATACCACTTGCATATGAAGATCGACGGTTGTACAATATTACTATAGTCTCACATATAAGCCAAAACGCATATACGGAAAATACGCATAGAATTTGTGGGAAACTAGCTTTCCCATCTATAGATGGAGACAAATACACCGAATATACCAATGATATTGGTGTCCCTGAATAGATGTACTTTATTAATTTCTAAAGATGGGTTGACTACACAGGACTATATATGGACATGTTGGAAAACCGATGTAGTGTCATTGTCTTCTACAATACCCCTTATTGACAAAAAAAGATTGTCCATTTTGTCTACTTCGTCTTTATTCTTGAAGTGAAATCGGGCGTTTATTTCGTTTCTATCGAACACTTATTTCGGCAGGTTGAAATGACTTATGTTTTATTTATGTTTCAGAGCACTTATGTTTTAAATGAATTCGTTGTGACGGAGCAAAGGTGACCTGTGTTTGTTAACATTAAGTTTGTTCGTCGGGGTCGCAGTAAAACGTCAAAGGGATCTAATTAACGTAATCTGAACACGATATTTTACAATGGGCTAATGTCAAACTCCTATTATCAGGTATTTTTGAACTTTGAGCTTCCGTAAACAACAGTTACATGCAACAGTTCTCATTAACAGGCACACCTGCATAGTGATAGAACAGCTATCGCACCGTATTGGGCTTAGTGCACCCAGCACAGTAGAACTATTTCACTGAAGCTGGAAAGGATACACCCGAAAGAAATCACGCAAAGAACTGCTGCAGTGCATAAACGAAATCTGCACACACTTATCATTATGCATACAGACACGTGAGCCACCTGCAACGAAACAAAACAGATGAACGGAATCAACCGAAGGCAAACAAGATGTATTCGATTTAGTTAGTGAAACCCTTGTTCTGTTCATAAATGAACCTTTCCTTTATTCCCCTTGTCAGTCAGGCGGAAATTCACCGAACGCAATGCGTAACGTGCGAAATGACCCTACAATAAAGTTGCAAGTAATTAGTTGGCGCCGAGTAGGCGAAGCAGGGGTTTGGCAGCGACCGCCGTCGCAATGCGGAAGCGATGAGTACACACTTACATATATAGGCGCTTTGCTCAACCGGTAAGCGAGATCAGATGAGTGGATATGAACTTTGAACACGGGGAGCCTAACTTTATGTTACAGCGGTAAAAAGCCGGCGCAGGGCAACAAAAGCAGACTTGGTGGCGTGGCCATGAAATCTTTTTATTCATTCCCCCACTTACATCAACACACCCCGAAAAGCCGAAGCGGTCAGCAATCAAAGGATGAAAACGTTAATGAGCCGGACAGAAAAAGCTAGCCGGCGGCCTTCTGGACATTGCCGACTCTTTTGCCACTGAAAGGGACGTGCCTCGAGAGAGCAGAGTCACGTTCATTCGTCTACAGCTCACATTTCTGGGCGTGTTTCCATCAGTATTGTTGATATTACTGCTGTTGTCCTATTGCCGATGGTGATATTCTTGTGGATTTGTCGTTCCTCTTCCTGTGCGCGTACACAGTAGTGGATAGGTACAGAATGAAATACACGAGGTATTGGATCAGAGAGTTTTTTTTATTATATATACTCAAACGTTTCCTTGAAAAAATCACCAGCATCGTGATAGGGAGATAGTAACTCAGAATCAACCAACGATTTCTCAAAAAACAAATCAGATCTAATTGCTGTTTAGCGATAAGCTTGCAAAAGGTCGCTACTTTTTTCAGACGACCTAAGTAAGATCATGTAAACGAAATCGTGCGCAGACATACGTTTGTATTTCAAATCCTGTTGGCAGCTTTCACTTGCAAAGCTTTGACCTGGATACAGCGTAATATTTACGTGCAGCTTGACATTGCAATGGAATAGCTGAGTCGGGAGATTTCCGAGGGAAACTGTCAATAACACCTCTCTGAAATGAACATATGGTTCACTTTAGTTTAACAAGGGCATGGGTTTCACAATGGTGATGTAGGTCTCATTGCTTTGTTACTAGTGGACACATTATAGCAGCCATGAGTCAGTAACCAACTATAAAATTAAAGGTAGGCATTTATGAATGAGAGCCTGGTGTCCTACTAGAAGACGTTTCAATAAGGACCATACGTGAATATTTGAGTATCTGTATTCACGGCTGCAAATTAAATCATGTTAACCTGAACGAAAACGGTACATATGCTGAGCATTAACAGATATTGACTGTCGAACTCACCTGCTCACTATTAAATTCACTATTGAGCCTCTGTCATTACTATCCAATAAAACGAAGAATATTAAAAAAAATGATTAGCAGATGTAGCTATTGAAGCTATTCAACATGTCTCTGAATAAGTGGAATATTGCTTACTTAACGTAGAGATCGAGCATTCCACTTTTCTCATTACTGCCGTCTCATGAGTATGATGAGCTCTACGTAAAACATAATTTTGTAAAGAAGATTAATTATTTTTAGAAGAAAACTAATGATTCTTCTAGTATTACGGGAGTCTAAACTTATTATTGGCCCTATGCATAAAGCATCCAGGCAACGGAGATTCACAAAAACTTTCTTCTGATTAATAACGCATAACCAAGAAAAATTCAATTACAGATTTTATTAATGTTACGCGAACAAACTTTCTGCTAGCTTAGAGTTGACTGCGTCATTCTATGGTCATGCATTTCTAAAACAACGGCATATTACCTATAGCATAACAAGGTAAATACACGCGACTTATTGCGCATTTCTCATCGAGCTCATCTTAGTATTACTGCGGCCAAACTCTTGCGTAATCTGAAGTATAAGCAGTCTAAGCTTCGTGCTTCTTAGGTACCGAAAGGAACTTTGTCGTGACAGGTGCTCCAATAACCAGAACTCGAAAAAGAAGTGCTGAGTAGAAGCATCAGTTGTCCTTTACTGCGGCGTTCGTCATCCGCTTGGCCTTATTTCAGCGAAGGCCATTCTGTCGTTGCTCCGGGCAACTTTAAATTGAGTGTCCCGGACCCGCATCGACCTATCTCATCATGTGGTCGCGAGCTGCGCTGAATCAGCCCGTGCCTAGCCGGACTTCGTTTTTTCGTTTCTCCACCCATCTTGTCCTGAGTTTTCCACATCTTCCCCGTGTCAACGGCGAAGGCGACGTCATGAACTGCATACAGGGACAAAAGCCAGCGACTGCACAGGAACAATAGGCCGGACTGAAACCAGTGACTAGACTAGAGGGAGACTGAAGACGCTCACATACGTAAAAGCTGCAGGAATCTTGGTAAAGTTTGCATAAGCTAGTGTGGGACAAAACTTGTTACCTGAAGTTCAAGTGAGTAACCAATTCTGTGGCCTGCTTTTTGTCGTAGTTTGTTCACCAGTTTACACCCTAACCAAATTCAACGTTCGGCAACGAAGATTTGAAGAAGGATGGCATGCACGAGCAAAACACGCTTCGTTTTAACAGTGTCGCTCCTGTAAAAATCGTGGACTTCACTCTAAAATCCAAATCTGAAGTGAGCAAGGTGTTATCGCAGAGTACATTGCTAAGTGACCTATCATGGTCTTGTATAGGCACCCTTAAAAAATTCTTATATTTTTTTTGCAGTGCCCTTTTTGTTGTACACCTACACAGAAATTGGTTTCGTGTCTTTATATAACAAATGTCGTCAGTCACCTTCGACTCCGTCCCTTGAAAAACAGGCTGGGATAAAATTTGCTCGTTAGATTATATTCATTTTAGATATGTCATCCACGTTGGCCCACCTAAAGCACACATTGTGCTTTTTATTGTATTAAACGTTTCTTATCCTTATATTACCATCTATGGTTTAACAATGTACCCCAGCAATCGTTTTTATTGACCATGGGAAATAGACCCAAAGGCATTTAGATGTCGAAAGACCTTAAGCTCAATCGCCTAGTCACGACTCGCGCCAAGATCGGGTGGTCAAAGCTAACTGTTTTGCTAACTAAAAAAGGAACATCTTCGTTTTATAAGGATGAGATATGTCTCTATGAGACTCCCCAGCTTTGTAGCCCCCTTTTACTAGGAATAAGAACATAGACCGCCGATATGTTATGTAGAGCATCCTGAAGTTTCACAATAAGCTTTCTGATAAGTTTTGCTGAATGTGTTACTACGAACGAATAGAGGATCGTAGACCACCAGAGCAAAAATACTAAAGAGTTGTTTGAGTAGATGGGTCTTCGGTACCAAGTCAGAAATTAGTACCTCTGAACCCATATAATCTAAGTAGTAGGATACACGGTGACTCTCGAGTACATAGTAACCACAAAAATGTTTCGTTTTCACTTTGAAGCATTTCTTGTTACGCGCCAATGATAGGCGTTAATCATTCGGTTTTATAAATAGTCACTTAGGTAGTTTTAATCGTCCTCTTTTTGGTTAGTCCTAAAAGGTTTTTGGATGTTTTTTAGGCATACAGTACAAGTAGTCTTTTTTTTAGCCAAAAACGCACCTGCATTATTAATCATTTATCGACAGTGAAACGCACTAGGTAGAGAACGCTACTGCAGAAGCAGTCATCTCATAAGTAGCTCCGGCCTTCAAGGAAATACTCAGTGGCGCAATCGTAATAAGCCTAACCGTTCCGCTAATTCGTGGGTTACTCTCACAAACGTTTTTCTAACTAAAAACTGACTAAGGGGAAGACAAAACTACAGGCTGCTCACCTTTACTTTGAGTCTTCAGTTTAGCAGGCGACTCTTTATACAGGCTACACTTGAGTAGTCTCCATGAAGTTTACAGTTTAGACAGTGATCGAGGTTCAAAGAGATTCATGTACCCTATCAGTCACCTTATAAAAATAAACATAAATATAATAATATGTTTGCTTTCGGTTTACACATGATCTCCTCTTGTATCATCATCGCGCGCTGAGGAACACTTCTAAGAAGCTGGTCAATAGCTAACAAACCACTCCGGACGAATTAGTTGACGCTCCCTGTAAAGATGTTCTTTGCAATTGCCTCCCGGGAATGAGCCTTTAATTATCGATTTAAGATTTTGATGCGTAAAATTGATGAATACTGATTCGTGACGCAGGGCACACGCATAAGCTTTAAGACATAGAGACAGTTAGAACTTGTACTAACTGTAAGAATTAAAACGTAGCCTTATATTCACCGCCAGTACTGATACGCAGGTCGGGAAATAGCCAGGTTTGGGCGCCAAAGCTAATATGCTTTATATACATCCTGTCTATCGTAATTTACCTGTTGATACACAATTACAGAATACATAATGCTTTTTGCGTACCTCTGCGTCGTCTCCTAAGGCTGCATAAAACGCCGCATTTAATTTTTACCTAAATAGAATAATATATTGTAACAGAGTGAACAAAAAATATGCGACTTTTATGAAATATGAAATTCGCAAGTGTGAAAGGCGAATAAAAGATTTATATTAGTCGTTAGTCCTAGTAGCTGCCTTTACGGTCAACGATACGTTGAAGTAGTCAAACGCTTTCCTATTACTCAACAAGAAATTAATTGGAGAAACAATTTTCTGCATTTTCGTTTTTCTTGCATTTTCTAGCCTTGGCTAAGGCGTCGATTTAGCGTGACGGGGCGAAGAAATTTTTACAGCATTCAAAAGTCTATCATTAGGGAATCTATGAGTGCGACTAGCATTCAAGTACACTTCAAATACGCAGCACGGGTCCTTCTATGTCAAAGTTAGCATAAAGGTAGGTAGAGAGAAAAATAAATACTTGAATATCAGGGCATTTGAGCAGATTTATCATTTAATGTTATTATTATTATTATCATTTATAATATGTATACTATAAGCAGGGAAGTTAAAAAGTGATCAAATAACAATTTCAATATGATATGACCATAGTAAATTCACAGCTCTTCATCTGGATTCAATGAACTGGAATCAGCAGGTAACAATTAAGGGTATTGCATTCTCCCTAATTAGTCACATTTCAACGTGTAATAAAAAATATTATTTCTTAGCCATCGCAAGTATTCAGATAAATACTATAGCAGCATTCATGTCTGCTGTTGAATATGATTCTATTGTTAATGTACTATCTATGGGTAGTACAAAAGTGTGCGCGCTCCCAGTGTACTTCTATGAAGATATGCTACAGCGTCTTCATTTCGCCTAAAGAAAACTGAATTGTGAAATTCTCATGCTAGACTACACGCTGTCGCCCTGCTCTACTATTATGAAGGAGTCTAGGACGGGCTGGGAAATGCTTAACCAATTTCTACAATTAGCCATATCTTCCGTATAAAATAATGCCTCCATCGCTACGTAGAGTGAGGACAAAGTTGATTTGCGGCACAGATGGTCAGGCGTAGCGGCCGGTTTACTGCGCGTCGTAATGGTTCATACGAACTGATGATAGAGGACTGTCGTTTGGGATGTTAGAGAACTGAACTCGCATTAACTAATAAATCTTTCGGGTTGAAAAATCATTGCAGTGACTCACTATGAGAAGTGCTAGACGTGAATATAATTAGAACGGAGAAAGGGTGCTGCTCACGGTGACCTTAACGTTAAAATATTTCAGGAAGCAAACAGCCATTCGCGTGTATTTTCGACTAGATTTTCGCATACAAAGCGTAGAAATCACTACACTTCGGTAGAATTTATAACCCCTTCTATTATTCTTAAAAGAAACGTGCTCTAGAGTATTCCCTATACGAACATCGTACGAATTTCAAAAATCATGAAGACGCAGTCAAGGGATGTCATATTGTTGATTATAGGGCAGATGTGACCGAGTTTTGGGTTGGTATTCGAATTGGTGTCGTTAAAGCTTCCTGGGAATATTGACGCGGCACACCCAATTTTAAATCATGTTTTCTAATATTTAAGACCAAATTTTCTTAAGCATGTGTGTTGTTTTCGAGTGTACTAGTAATCGTAGGATTATCAGCATATACTTTCCTTTTCAAAAAGCCTCACAATAAAAAGTCTAGTGGGGTTGCTTAGCAAAATTTTGGAGATCAGCGAACATAGCAGTTAGGGGGAAGAATAAATATCATTTTACAATGAAATCCACAAAAAGATTTTTTCAAACAAACATAAAAGAGATGTTAAACAAGGCTCGACCATGTCCGCTTTGTAAAAAAAGATGATGGAGTTTCACAATGCAGAGAACGTTTACTCCCTAGCTTAACCTTACAAAAATGTTTTCAAACCAGCTATACACGGATATGCTAATTTTATCTAAACTTGCACAATTTACGCTATTATATCGTCATCTTTTACAACTCGTGGATCAATAGCATCGTTGTGTGTTTAGGTCTAGCCAAAGACTGCTTCTTCGTCTCACTTTGCGTACCCTACGGTAGGAATGATTGCCTATAAATTAAATTTGTCTACTTTGAAGGAACTGGTCCATCGATCTAAGCAAAACACCAATAATAAGCGTCTAAGATCAACGCGAATCTACTTTATAGTTTAATTTAAAACTCACACGATAATCGAATTATCGATTCTGCAACACGGGTTAACTTCAGTATCAAGATCCAGCGACTGAATGACGACCAGAGGCGCGTGTACAAGATAAATAATGGCGATTTTCTTCCAGTAACCTTTACATATTCATATATAGAAGGTCGCTCATGCATTCAGGCACGCGCGCTTAATTTACAGATATCTAATGTATGGTGAGTCCATACGCTGGACAACGAGAAGGTTTCGGCCGGTGCCGTTTTGGCAGTATTAGATAATCGAATACGGGTCTAGCCGAAACACTTTTCGTAAGATCGACCACTTGCCCTCGGCATTTTGGCACATCTGCGTCGTACGCAATGAGTTTGCCAGGAATGTGAAACTAGTGTAGGCCGATATGGCGAGCCCTAAGGAAAAGTGTCGAGAGGACTGGAGGAACAGGGTGTCTAAAAATTACCATGGTTCCTCCACCGCCCTCTCCTCCCTTGTATGCCCAGCCTGATAATACCACTACAACGATTTTGTATCATTAACGTCACTATGCTAATCCATAGGTTACATGGTAATGCCTTGCTGAATATCTGTATATTAGATATCACTTACTAAGCAGACGTGCACGTCGACGCTTCAACTGTATGATGTTTTGAGGTAGCGATATCTAATTAGCCTTTTAACACTTTTTAAGAGAAACGTGTTATGTCTGAAGTACTTGTCGTTTTCCCTAACTAATATCTATGAATTTAAAATTCCTATACTAATTGAAGTGTTTCTCAAATGCCCGTTGAAACTCTCTGTCAAAGGATTCAATTGCTTTTTGGGGTATACGGCAAAAGGCACAGCCTTAATAGAACGAAATATCATCCAAGTGGAATGAAAAAACAAGATTAACATGTGTTATAATCACAAAAAATCCCGTATGTACATAACTTTTAGTGAAATATTTTGTAAACATATAGCGTGATTTTTAAATAAAATAGAAAAATCTCAAGCGACCCTATTTCCGTTAAGTTCTAAATGGTCAATTAGTATTAATGTTTTCACCAGACGTCTAACAGACATTATTAAGATTGCGGACTGAATACTTAAAATAAATTTTAATCTATATATAGCTGGCGCATGCCTACTAGTCACAACAAGTGCACTAATACCACATGAATATGACCAACAGATGTAATTAATTAACGTTTATAAACGTCTGACTAAAAACAAAGCGCCAAGCCAGCGAAATTTTGTAGACCTGCAGGAATTTTTCAATGCCAGATCGACGTTGATTCACCAAACCGCATCTGACGTATGCTCCACCGTCTAAAACTTTCGTGGAATCGTCTTCCGTTGAATCTGGCGTTATCACGCTAGGCTGGTTTCGTCAGCCCCACTCTACTTGATGCGCGTGGCAGGCTACTGAATACTAGAATCATCCATATGGTTCCTTCCCTTGTTCGAGCTTAATACTGGCGGTGGAGAATGGCGGTTGAAAAAAATGGCAATATTGGATTCGAGCAAAGAGGGTCTTCGAAGTCGATCAATCAATTGATAAGCAGCGATAAAGTGGCGGACAGTACGCGGTGCACGGTACGTGAAAGAAACAGCCGGATGGATCGCCTAAGCTGAGGGGTGAGCACTGGTTGAAACAGCTGCCACTGCAACAAAGTCCACTTCTATTAAAGTGAACAGTGAAACGGCTATGAGCCATGTTTTTGTTGCTTAGTCTATGTTTCTTATCTTTTTTGCCAAAGTTGAACGCCAGGAGCGGAAAAAATAGGTGTCCATTAAGGAATACGCCCCCTAATCTAACGTCCGATTATATAATGACCACTATGTGAACAATGCGCTGCGAGAAGATCGCTGTCATTTTTGCTTCTGCAAAAATTAGTCTTTCCTGACAGCTTAACATCTTTTTGTTTCATTCCTTACTTCTATTGAGATGCAGTTATCGTCTATGTTGTAGTCGTATTTTGGGAAATGGGTACATGAAACTAAGAGGATATCGAATATTTTGGCTAGTGTAACTAGATCTTACAGTTACGCTCAATTAAAAATTGAAGTAGGTTTATATTCATTCTTTATAGTTATTTTCTTCTGAAGGGTAATGTCAAAAAGAGGCGACAGAGAACTAACTAGGGAAACGAGATTCAAAATATAACTAAAGCATGCTTGCAATTGCTTTTGAAGTTCTTAGAAATGTTGAAAGTAAAATGGTGAACCATACGTCGGACTTCTTTGAAACTTCGTCATACTTTTATACAAGTGAAAAAGCTACCCGTGGCTCCTATCAACTTTTATTGATAAAACGAATATTAATCTTAGCGTTCCATTGAAATTCCGTAATGTACTCGCAATCCTTGACTAATGCTCAATCACTATTTTACATAAAACACGGCTAGTTTCATTGGTGCATTCCCTAATTTTAGCTATTAGTTAGCCAATGGTCATCAGATCAGTAGCGTATATTTTGAATTTAAGAAGTGAGACGAATAGAGATTTATATTTTATAGTTAGGGCTGACATCAGCCAACATTTAACGTCCACGGTAGCGTTTTTTGCATAACTTCGTAAGACCGGCCCCACAAATACAAATGTGCAATAGCGGAAATCAAACCCATGCACTTGCATATCTCTTGCGGCCACAAGACCCACGAGTTCGACTACAGATAGCGGTATAGAACGTCAAACCGCAAAATCGTGGAGGCCAGCGAACATTCCAGTTACGAAAGATTACACGACCAATTTCCTTTACGAAGCCCAGTTGTCTCGAGCGCCCTATGACACAGAGCCGTGTTTTTTGACAAAACGATCTCTTGTTAACACAAGGCGCCTCTTATGTTTATGCTGTCCGGCTGTAGCTAACAAAATTACAATAAAAATGTCTATTCACCATTGTGTAAAAAGACTAGGGTATAATGATTCCTGGCGATAAAAATCCGCAGTGTTTCCTTATGGCGGATGTAATAGATAAAACATGGCAAATTCGTTTTTTTTGCTGACAGTGCCTTCAAGTGAGAAT
>MNPL01010806.1:21043-43598 GCA_002081605.1 Tropilaelaps mercedesae
TTTTTTGGAAATTTCATAAGCGCTTTGCTGCACCTGCCTATGTAGATAAAAAAAAAAGCGACACATGTCTTCATACTTAGCTATATAGTTTCGACTAATCTACTGTCGCCTTACGGTTAAAACTCGATTACTGATTACAACGGCATCTCCTGGTATAGCCTCATGACTAAAAATATTTCTTCAAATGTATATATATTTGAAAACATACCTAACTCAGTTAGTCCTTTTTTTTATACTGCATTGGGTGCACTGCATGTCTACAACAGTTGTTTCAGACTATAATTTGTCAGCTAACCTGCTGATAAGGAGGCCTGAAAGCCCAGCCGTCGTTCGAGGCAACTAGAAATGCAAGTATTGATATTCCCTTCCCCTGTGCAAACGACGTACAGCCGTTGCATGAGGACACCCACCCCACCGTCCACCCACGCATACTTCCGAACCATCTCAATTTTTTACGCGTTTTACTTTTAACCTGCACGCGTTTTGCTTTTAATCACACCAACACTATTCAATGTAGTTTTATTCGAAATATTTAATCAGCAGAGGTTCGTCAGTCACAGGGAGGCTCAAAGGCTAGAAATTTACTAGTTCGTTGCCTCGGATCCTGGTACTCCATAGTAACGAGAACAACATTGCGACAGAATAACAATTAAGCAAGTTATACTAGGGCGAAAAAGAGCTGTTTAGAATGAAATTGCCTTCTAATAATATAAATTAGAAACTAAATTACTTTTTTCCTTGGAAGAGACTGTTTATTGTAAATATCAGCATACTGCCGCACCTCTGTGTCTGCAGGAATCATACTCAGCGTTGAAATTGTGCGAAAAACGGTCGCGACGTTTTCGTTAAAGTACGTCTAATAAACTGACAGCTATTTGTATAATGCAATGACGTTATGTCAATAGGTGGATGATATATGGTTTTGGCTCATCATCGAAACAAAGAAAATCCACTCTGCTTGACAAAGACGATCGTACGCGTCTTTGGGATGGCTACAACTTTTGCTGTCTTATATATTTCGTTATGTCATTCCTAAGCGGTGGCTCATACCAGTGAAAACAAGTTGGCCCTACAGTTTTGTTCTAACCTCGTTTAACCTAAACCGAATAAGTGACTTTCGCTTTTGTCCATCTACAGACATTTGTGGTCGGCAGTCATCGGTTGCAGAATCACAGCCTTACCGAAATGTCTCTTAGCTCGGCGTTCCGGGCGTCTATTCACTGGCAGCAAAAAATTGTGTTCTAAATATAGCTGTAGGCGTAGCATTTAAAAACGGGGTAGCAGCAGTTGCCAAACCAATTTTAGCTCCGTCTAAGACTCCCTATATAGGTGAAATGGATTTTACTTATGCTATACATAAGAAAATATTTTGATACTGTTGCCTTAACATGATTGTTTCACCATACGAGCATGCTTCAAAGTCACGTAAAGTCATACATGTAGTGTCCAAATAGGCCGGTCTGTCACTTTAAAAACGAAAACTGAATATAGTATCACAGCTAAACACATTGTTATTTTTCTATGCTAATTTAGGTCCTTGATAAAAAAATGCCCTTTTGAATATGATCGTAATCTTTTATAAAGTTCCTTTCAGTATATAATGTATCCTTCAGTTTAAGCAATCAGCTATCCTAAATAATACGCGTGGTGACTCAACAGATTTTCATTAGCAGTATACTGCGACCACGGCACGTGGCGTTCGTGGAGATGCAGATTTGTCGCCTACGGGCTTCATCTTTGTCGATAAGCAGAAAGAAATTCTTATGGCCGAAAAATATGCCAAGTTTAACGCACACATTTTTCTACCAGCATTTTTGTTTGTCCGGTTGCCTGTACGACTCCGTGTATACCACATCACGTTTAGAACGAAGAGGAGCAAAAGCGAAAGATCCCGCCATCGAGGCGACCTCCACTATAACGCAAAGACGACGGCTAATGCGATCTGGCAATTTGTCATGCCCACATGACAAAGACCCCTCAGCCACATCTGGGGCTGGGCTGAAGAAGGAAGCAGCACTGAAGCACTGAATCACTGCAACCGACCAATCGCTAGAGGGACTACCCCTCCAAGTGTTCGCCGAGGTAGTTTCAGTGCAGAAGATCCTGGACGCGAAAAAACTAGTGTATGACCCGGTTGTGTACGAGGCGCCTTCACACACACGAATACGAGGATCTATCTACTTCTACGTGTATAAAATGTTGACCACTGCGAATTGCACGCAGGCCAGCTTCACGCCATGCCACCATGGTAAATGCGTTATCTTGAGTTGGCATACGGCCTAAACTGCACATCCAGAGAGCGATAGCGTAGCGCTAATGCACTTACAATTATTACAGATGACGGGCACCGCTGCAACGAAATAGAGTATTTGCATGTGCGCGTGGAACAGGAATTTGGCAAAGTTGATAAGCAACTAAACAGTTTTGCTGTTTTTTTTCATCGTTTCTAATAAAGCTCTTAGAGTCATGGATCTATTTGATACGACGTAGCAGTAGAATTATTTAATACCCGGAAAATATAGGTTTGTGCTTATAGTCTGTAACCAGAAATGCAATAGCTGAATTTAATATTCAAAACGGTATCGTTGAGAACCTACAACACCTTAAAAATGGACCTTATGCGTCTGACATTTTTGCTATTCCATAGAATAGATTCGTCCGGGATCTATTTTGTTGGGTATTTGATTTGTCGACAGAATAAACGTTCAATAGTATGGCTAGTCTATTTGACTGATAGTAATTATTTCCCGCGAAATTATCATCTCTGCTAGTGTTATTGGTAGATATGTCTTCAAATTATGTTCACAATACAAGACCCCTTTTAAAAAAAAGTTTGCACACTTATTTTAAAATCAGGATTCTTTACATAGAGTTATTATGGCAACTCTGTCATTATTAAACCAAGCTCTTAAACAAACAGTCGCACTAAACGGAATATATATGGAGAATTTCTTATCTATATTTTATATCTTTTATTTGCATTTTAAGCATTCATGCTATTCCCATAGTAATTTGAGGCAGTGATTAAATGGCAACAAGAAGATCTATGGCATATTGCCATTTATGCCGTTTACCATAGTGCTCCAACTAGTCAGCGCATTCGTCGATCTCAGTCATTCTTTATGATACTTGTAAGACGAAACTAGTAATACACTTTCATCTATAGTTCTAAAACATGCAAATATATTTCATCAGTGATCTTATTGCTGAAGTACGCTTAAATTTTTCTCTAAACCACTAAATCGAAATTATTTCATATTTGCTTTTTATGCCGCTTTGTTTTATCACCGTCACGTAAAATAGCGACCGTAGCCATCAAATTGATTGGGGAGACGCAAAGGTGCTTATTGTTAAAGTCATGCTCTAAAAAACGCATGCTCCTTCTTCTTATGTATTACAGATGTTTAAAAATCTTTAGTCATTCAATTGGGCCACCGACCATTACTTGCTTCAGCACGATGAGTAAAGTGGCAACTAAAAACTGACCAGAAAACTCTTATAGGCTTTCAAACATTCATAAATCCACTTGTGGTTGAGATTTTTTCACTCTTTTTAATATTGTATAGCTGAGGCCATTTAAGCTTGCGTGCAATCATGTTAACTTCCGGTGTGACTTTCTGAAGGTACTACTACAGATTAGCAAGTTTTAGCATTTTTTCGAGATGCTATCGCAAAATGGCATTTGACTTTTCTCTTGGCCTCGAATCAATGACACTGGTGTAGATCATCAACCAAATTACTAATAAATCGCAAATTACTAATAAATCTCTTTACTGATAAATCGCACATTCTCTCGACAAGGCATAATGTAGATGAGAATATGTCCAAGAAATCACCTTTGCGTAAAAACGCTGGCAAAGCTTTTTTGCTTCTTTTTTTGAGTATCTCTATAGCTGATATCACTCACAGCATCTGAATACTCAGTTGTACACATTCAGCACCGTACTAAAATGTCATTGTAACATTTAGAGTGTGAAACAAAAAATTCCGAGCTATTCATACCACAACTTCCAGTCACTCTATTAATCGAAAAACTGAATTTAGGAAAATAGATTACTTTCACGAAACGAAGAAAAGCTGACTCAATAAGTATCAGTGGAATATCTACGATCCATGGCGCAACTGTAAGGCTGGATACTGAGTGATCTGCATACGGCGCTGCCCGAGTGCAGCCTCGGCCTACCGGGTTGGGGAGGTTAATTAACATTTTTTGACTGAGTTAGAGAGTAGCTAATTAGTGCGTGGTGATAGACTGAGGAAAACTCCGGTGTGAGCGGTGGATTTGATAGGGAATTTTAGACCTACGTGTCTTGACACTGCAGATACGCCTGAGGCGAACATTTGATCAGTCGACTAGCAGAAGCATATGGGGGGCGCATGTCAATGCGAAACAGGGGTGAAGAACTAGGAACGTACAGTACAGTCGGTTTGGCCGAAGTATGAGGACTCCGAAAACCCTAGCCTAACAACATCCCCAGACGCAGCTTTATGCCCGGCTTGATAGAGTGAATGTACTATGCACTATGTACCATCTCTTCATGCCGTAGAGAATTATTCTTCCAAACACTCATAAGTCTCAGTTAGCTGCAATGAGATAGCAAGACAGGGAAAAGCGAGTCAACAAGACCACACGACAGCCTTGAGGCTAACTACATCCAGTGGGCTGTTGGCTTATTCGAAGTCAACAGGGTGGATATCGTTGAATTCGCCTGCGATACCACCGGGTTATACGTGCTGACGCAAGAATGTGGACTGTCGCGCTACTTAGTATCACCTGTTTCATCACGAGACAGGACACAGCTGAATGAAACACATAAAGGCGTATGTATCGTATAGAATGCCTTTTTCTTGGGGTATCGAGCCGGTATTGCTACGTTTCTATGTTTAGAATATTGACTCAGTATATGCCAAAGAAATGAGAAGTTGCAGAACATAACGTATACACAAAAGTTTATTATGAGTAAACACGAATATACCCATCAATTTGCGAAACAGGCTGAAAAATACCCACGCGCCGAGTACATCAAAGCTTTAACAGTAGCTGTTGAATTTCAACCTACTTCTCAACATTTAACACTTTCGAACACAATGATAAGTAAGAAATACAAACAACCTGCTGAAAAATCTGATGATCTAAATAGCTTGTTATTTTATCTAGATTCGTGTCGTAACAGCGAGGAATAGGTGACCTTATAAGAGGAGAAGCAAAAAATCTGGCACGGCCACATTCGGAAGCCCCTTTTGGTTATCAAATAGTTTGCCGGGCGCTCCGCTCACTGAATGCGACAAGCGCGCATAAGAAAACTCTTTGCATTCCACAAGTTGTTGTAATACTTGGTTCTATATGTTTAGCTCTCTTACTCCCTATGACTGTCCCCCTTGCGCAGTCTCTTTGTGCCTTTCTGTGTCAGTCACTGCACCTCAGTAGCAGAATATTCCGATCCGTTGGATAATTAGAATAGATTCCTCCCCTAAACGGGCTGCCTGAACAAATACAAGATTATATATTCTGTACCAGCTGTGCACATTCTATATACATGTGTGTGTGTGTGTGTATGCTATGAACCTTGTATGCCTAGCTTCACCTGCACACAGCAAATATTAGCTATAGTGTCATTAATTGCGCTGCCGACGGCGATATTGTACATGGCAAGTTCGCCATAAGCAAAATAGAAGAAGCAACAACGACTACATATTATAATCGAAGTGTAAGTGTCTTGACCGTATTTAATTTTGGACGTTTAGAGCCCTTTAACAATTTACCTCTTTTCTTTGAGTACGTATGGTCACCTAAGCAAAAAATTAAGTTATGAATGTAAACCTCTTATCTTGTTCAGACGAGCTCCTTGGACCGCTACTTTCTTGCCCGGATCGGCAGATGCGTTTCGCGAAGATGGAGGACACTGTTGCTAAGACTTAGTTTCGTGCTTTGTCATGTAAAAATCAATACCAAATCAAGCGGAACGTTCCTGAGGCGATATCATCCAACGGTCCGGAAATTGCTACATGTAAACAATAATCTGTATACAGCTAATGTCTTTAGATTGTCTAATCGACAAAAGCGTAACAAAATATTAATAGAGGCACTTTTCGTGACATTTGCCGACTAGCTGGCCGATGTGCAATGATAACAATTAGTTATAGTTCTCCTCAAACATGTTTCAAAATGGCTGAAGCTAGCGTATCCACGTAACGTCTGCAACCAACGGCAGGAAGTTATTCAATGCAAACGTCGCATCAAAGGAACGTAAAGTTTCTAAACCGTGGTGCGCTCTCTAAGATGTGGAAGTGTTTTTAACCAGGTGAGAGTAGTTTAGTTCAAGATTAAGTAAATTTTAAATCTCTTCAATGTTTTATTAATACGGTGTATACAAATTTCAAAGCTCCACACAAAAGCGACTAAACCAATATGTTGCTGAGAATGCAGGCAGATTCGTATTGTTCACTTCGATCGAATTAAATTTAATAGTACAATCTTTGTACTTTATTGTTTTATTTCGCTAACGGTGCTAAATACTTGAATAACGTTCGGTGACGTGGCCACCACCTGTGTTGTCAGATGCAAGAGGCTACACAGTGAGTATTGTATGTTTAAACGATTTCGTATTGGACACAATACCAATGAACACTGTAGGTGCGGCCCTGACGTAACATGAGGTTTGAAATATAATAAGCCGGATATGCTAATATGATGCACTGACCCTACTGTTTTACGAGTATGGGTGAAAGACATCCAATGAAGCTGTTCAGTGCAGAGAATGAAATCCATAAAACTGAATTATAGAAAAACGAAAAATATTCCCATACTTCAAGCTAAGCAAAATCAACGTCAAAGTGTCACTGCTACCCTACTAGGAGATGCTTCCGTTATTCAGTATCGTTCAAATGTAAATACATTATGGTACAAATAGTCTCTGAATCGTGTGTTACTCATGCGCAAGTTGCTGGAAAAGTAGTCGTGCGCTTGTACCTAATTCGGCTACGAGGATATCGTTTGAAGACATGTTTCTAATGCGTTCTAGCGTATTTCGAATAGTGCGTCAGGTTCGTACAATTTGTACAAAGAGTAGTTCTTGGGCCGACTTCGTGTGCAAATAAGTCAATAATATTCTTGAAAGGTCTTCACGGCTTTGGTAAATAGTTCCCCGAAGCTGTTCGAATTAACTCAGACATTTTAATGAATAGGAATATCACAACTCTTCCTTTGCGGGATACCTGTGTTTAAAACTCAATTGTACGACAGTATGTCAAACATACGTAGTCGATTATTCCCTTTGAGGACGAACGAGCTCTGAACGTTGTATGAAACATGATCTGTTCTTGTGCAGTGCCACCTATTCAAACAGGTGGCTTTACTTATAGGATTCCTTAACGGTGGTTGAAATCATAATGTACTTTAAAACTTTAGCCGATTGCGAATTATTACGAATTATGTTCCTAGCTAGTTAACGCCGTTGTCGCATTAATATGAGGCAAATTAGTTTAAGTGTTTCTAGCTTTATTTGGATTGTGCTTTTGCTTGCCGAGGTCGATCAGCCAGTTAAGCGATGCGGCACGTTGTATACGATGGCATAAGTCATGATAGAACTTAAATTAAACCGCAAATTAGTATTCCTCACCTCTTCACTTTTGTTGCTGGCACATAACTAAGGTCGACAGTCTTGTTAAAATTCTTTGTGATGCGTGGGGTCAACAACTAATATTATTACAATCACCATCGTCACTATTATTATTATTATCATTATCATTACTACTATTATATCTATTAATGATATTATTTTCTGTTGCCACTCAAATAAATTTTTTAATAATGTAGACAGTAGAGACCCAAAAGCTGTAGCTCTTTTTCTTGTTCTTAAGATATTTGACATTTTTTCCTTTTGACATTTCCAAATATTTGACGACTTGTTACGATCAAATATTGGAAAATGTATGGCATTTTAATCATTTGAGTTATCGCTTACTCGAAGTAAATTATCAATTGTTATTAACATTATATTTGCCCTTCGCAAGAGCAGATATACAACAAAATTTAAACAAGCAAAATCAAAGCTAAGTTTTTTTGCACCTTTAGAGGAAATAATTTGTAAGGCTTTTTTCAAGTTACCACCCCTTATTACTTCGAACAAACCAAAAAACCATCTTTATTGACATTCATTGAATTCAATTGTCAGGATTTCGAAAGGAAATTGGAAAACTGCTTTTGACGTTCGTTAGTAATGAATGAATGCTTCTGTCATTTAGATAGCCATACGCTTGCTCTAGTGGATCCTAAAAAACATATCGCTGTGATGCCGACGTCTATACTTTAAAACGTTATATTCACAACATTTTTAGAACCAGCCTCGACCAGAAGTGCCTTTATTAAAAATACTTTTAAGCTTATCTTTAAAATGGCGTAGACCCAGAAAAGGTGAAATTTTTACGTGCTTCTATTTTAGTAACACAACTAATTTTGTTGTTTTTGATGTAACTTTTCAAATTCATTGTTGCATGAAAGTCATTTTAGCACAAGTACATGTTGTAGAGTTCATAATCACCTTTATACATGTTTTCTAGAAATTGATTGAAAAATATTATTAGGAACAAAATAACTGAACAGAATTGTATTCTACCCTTACTACAGTTTCACATTAACAAAGAAACAGTGTGAAAACGTCTCAACCATAAATAATTTTAAGAATGCTTGTTATTTTATCAGAAATTTCCATATACTTTTATATAAAAAACTAACGCGTTTTTGAAGCTGTAGCGGATAAGCTGCTGTACATCAAAATTCGTTGAAAATGACCTGCTTTCTACGAAAGCGCAAAACAAACTGACCTGTCGACATTTTTAGATTAATTAATCCATTTGTAGATTAATTAGTCTGATAACTTGCGATTCGCAGTTAGGGGCGTGATTCGAAATGCCATGTTTGACTTTACAAATAGTTTGCCGACGGGGCGTTGCGTACGTGAGAACGCGGAATATTGAAGCGATCGCATGTTTAGATCAATGAGTTGTCTATGCGTTCGAACCTGCCACAGTTCATATGTAAATGGTTACTTGCGAAGCATGACCAGGCCATAGTGAAGACGTAGTGTGCAAATCAATGTAAAAATTGATTCGTCCCATTCCGCTGTCAGAGCGCACATATTATACGGGAACGGCAGCACGCATCCTATCCCAAAAGCTGGTGCCGTATGCAAATTTCGTAAAAATCCATCGCCTCTACTTGGAACTTTACGTCAATTGTCATGTTGACCTCTGGGAAGGTCGGACAAAAAACTCGAGAAGAGCTTCTGCTTCGAAATCATATTTCAGCTACAAAAAAACCGTATTCTTTAGAATATTTGGCTAGCAGGTGCACGAAATATAGCATTTGCTGTTTCTTCAATTAGTCACCGAATACTTCTGGGCTTTTTCAATAATACGTGCTCTACTCTGTTTCCATAACTATTGGTTATTAGCTAACCTTTTGGGCCAGAAGAACCAAAAGGATAAATACAATTTATACTTTCAGTTATTGAAATAAAAAGGATGACCATTATATGGGATTAGGTCCAAACTAGTCACAAAAAACGACAAGATCCTTTCCAAACCAATGGATTTTGCACTTACACCACTTGACCTTACTATTAATTACACTCGTTTGGCTTCCCAGGGTCACAAAGGGTTTATTTTTGAACGGTTTTATTATGTCTTTGAAGACTCAACTCTGTCAACAATTTCAACCCCCACCCCATAGGTCACCACGTGCAGTTGTGCCTGTAGTTACAGCAAGTACAACAAAAAATATTTCTCAAAAACTTTTTATTTTTCTTTAAAGGAATGAATGTTAAACAATACCATTAGTTTTTGATCAAAGTGATGAATGGCATTGAAGTTTAAAGAGAATAACTACAATAGTGTGCGGGGGTTCGTCTTCTCGATCTATTGAGCCAGATAGCATCTGCAGGTCTTCGCGTATGGTGTATCGCCGCGCTTCAAAAAAAGGCGACACGTTCTTCTTTTAATACGCAAGCAAAACAGTTACGTGCAATCGGAATGCCGATACGTATGGTTTTTGATTTAATGGCAACTAATGAAAGCGGCAGCGATACAACGTATAGTGTGCACAGTTTCTTGAAACTCTGCTCAAGTTTAAATGCTCACAAGTAAAAGGGGTGCTTTCAAATCTCGTTAATGCTGTCTTATCCTCGACGCGTTTGTTTTTCACTTTCGTTGGCCCTCGTCCACCCATATGTGCTTATGGAGGGCCTGCTCCAAGTGTGCTGTTTGCACCGTACGTTGTTCTCGTATGAATCGTTGCCGCGTTCCTCAAAGTGTATGCGTGTGTCTACAGAAATATGCGGTAGAGTGTGTGCATGTGTGAAACTGGCTGCGCGATTTGTCCCTTTTTAATTTCATCGACAGCGCGCCCGCCAAGAGGGACGTGAGTAGCCTTCGAACATGTTTCTCCACTGTCGTGCAGAAAAGGTCTTTATCTGTGCGTCGCTGTGTTTTCTTATTTTGCGGCCGCCAGGGGTCGGCCTTGTTAGGTCCGGCTTTCCGCCGCCGAGCCGACGTACTACTACAAACAACAGGGTTCAGCTATAAATTCCCCCGCCATTCGCATACACGTCATTACCATAATCAGGTTTTATTCGTTTTCACGAGGCGTTCTGAAATCCAACCAGGGCCAAGCCGAACGAAAGATAGGGCAGCGATGGACCCGAGTGCGTTTTTTCATCGTCAAAGCGACTTGAAGGCACGCGAAAACTCCAGCGTTCTGCGGCTGGAGCTCCAAAGACGAAGTTACTCTTCCTTCTTTTTTAAATGGACAAAATTTGCTGGAAGGCAACACACTACGTCCAATAATGCTGTTGCCGGCGATGATGAAGCTGATGTCAGGAGTAGCTATCGTGACCATGATTATGAAGAAGCTAATGAACAGCCTGTTTTTTGGTGGCAGTCTCTCAGCAGTGAGCGGCATACAGAATTTCCTGCGCTGTGACGACATCGCTGGGAAAACTGCAGTCATGTCAAATACGCGGAAAATGTTGTGGCAGAGGAACATAGTTTCAAGCATGTTTTTCTGTAAGAGCCTGTTAACTGTCAATGGATTTGAACGATTCCTGAACGCTGTGAAACCATAGAACAAGGCGCCTTGGGATGCTGGGAATTCTATCAATGACCGACGCAATGCTGGTTCCTTTAGCTAGTGTTTCCTTGGGTGATCCCTTCACCAATGTTCAACGTTGTTATGAACGGCTTCCGCGCCCTGAATTATGGCTAGTAAGTACAGAATGATAGAATTAAGTGAAATGGGGCTAGGACTATGCCAAAATTAAATTTCCCACGAAAACCTTCTACTGAATAAATTGTTGAAAGTCCTCCTCGTCTTAAGGTCAGAACCATTTTCACGTAAGAAGGGATAAATTAATAAGCGTCGGACTTTTCCTAACGAGCAAAAGAGCAAAGCCGGATGAGGCAATTGTTTGTTCATTGACACTTTGAAAAATAGGAACCTCTCTTCCTGAACGCAATGATACGGTTTATACAGCTAGAACTGTTTAGATCCGCTCGAAGCAATTTTTCAATTTTTAGTATAAAACCGGGTTGCCCAAGCCTGTTGGCGCAAAGTTTGGCGAGAATTTATGCCACCATGCTTTTCCGTACGCAGAGCTTTTCTGGTAAGCATCCGAAAACTACCGGTGCCACGGAAGCTTTATCAAGTCAATCCAAATTACCTCATTTGTTGCTTTGAGAGCCAAAATGGGAAATACAATTACATGTCCTCGATGAGTCCCATCAACTGTTAGGGTGTTTTATAAAAAAAAATTGTTGAGATTATTGAACGGCAGTGCTTAGTATGTAAATGACTGTCGAAGTCAAAAGGTCATTTGATGCCGGAAACAAAGAACACATAAAGTTCTTATCTGCGTCTTGACAGTGTTGTGCTGATTTGTCGAAATGTCAATGGCAGTGTCAAATGGATACGAGTTTTAGTAGTAATAAAAAAACTGAAGTTTCTGAAAAAAAATATGTTTAAAAAAAACGTATGTTTGGCTCAATAATCGAAGACTTGCAAGTGCTCCATGAGCATGTAAAGCCCTGTCGGACTGTTTTAATAACAAAGTATCTTGTTGATAAAATAATGTGACGGCTTCAACTCAGTTGTGCTCCAAACGTAGGCCTTTGTCATTTTGGCTATTTACATCTAGTAACGATGGCAGTTGGTGGCGTACGTTACGTAAATGTCGACTCCCTGAAAGACCAATTTGTGACCAAATTACTATAGGCAGCGCTTTGGTATCCCTTAAAGGTCAATGCTTCATTCTTAAAGCAGCATATTCCAAACTAATTTCGGACTGAACGATTATGTTCGAATACACTTAACCACGTTAGACTAGCCATTGACCTAGCTATCTCGCGCCAACTTTGATAGATTTATTTCGAAAAACATCTACGGAAGTCTGCTGAACTGGGAGATCCGAGTATTTAGATATGTTCAGAAGTAGACGAATACTAATGCCGCGTATCTAACATATGCAGAGGTGGGGGAAAAGGACTTCCCTGAGCAGAAGAATGACACTATTACAAGACCAATCTGCTAGGTGAAAGAAGGGACTAACTACGAAAGTTTCATCCTTCCCCCTCCTACTGAGCCGTAGCGGCTGCTCAGTGACATAACGCGAGCGAAGATAACGCCAAACTACGCAGTGATGCCTACCTTTCTGACGTAACTTTCTGAAGTTAGTGACTGACTCGCCGGCTGACAGCGCCCTGAGTATATCCAGATGGCCCCTCAGGGTAAAAATAGTCAAACACACGCTCGCACACACCCACAACCTCCAGCCACATTTCGGACTGGAAGTACTTTCGGAAAGCAGCACCCGCAGCAGCAATTGGTGCAGATACTGCAGTGGAAGAGATCGAGGAGTAATATGCCTGTCAAAAACCACATACAGGTTCTGAGGTTCCCTCTGCAGATGAGAATCTCACACATCCATTCTGTCCACTATTTTGTAGTCGTTTTACTTAGAAGCAGAGTAAACATAGATTGAAGAAACTGATGTAATACTGTGGCAATGCTGCAGATCTTGTCTGATGAGTAATATGAAAAGACATGCAGATAACGTTTGTCTTTTTTGAGCTGTTTTGAATAATTTGCACATGAATGAATTTATCATAGTACTGCAGGGAATAATGCGTGACTTCCAAAAGGCGCATGCGTTATGATTTAGATCTCTTCTTACTATATAAATATATGTAGTAAGAACAAGATCTAAATCTAAGTGGGTCAATCCTGTATGTATCCCTAATGTATGTGTGCATAGAGCCTTGTCGAGCTGATAATACTCTCATCTGCCGTGAAATTCATCTGTTTGTCTCTGAATATGACTGATGTAGTTCTGGCATTTACGTTGCTTATCTATATATTTTATACCCGAGTATCGACAACAAAACGTCATTAAGCTCGCCCAATTTCTATCCAATTTCGTTTGGAATTCAACATACTAAAATTCAGATTTTAAGCGTTACACGAATACACCCGGCTCTCCTTCTTCCGTTGTGTCCGTATCCGCTAAATCCAGAGTTTTCATTACCGTTCGTTAGTACAGTGACAAGACGCTGTTGGCAGCGAGTGCTGCAGGCAATCTAGGGATTACAAAAAGAACGCAATTGGTTCCTCCAGTTTTGTTCAAATGGCAAACCCGAAAGTAACACACAGGAAGGAGGGAGATGAAGCAAACGGAAGGAAGCTGATCAGAGGGAGCTGGAACCGACGAGGGAAGCCCGGGCGAAGGTCAAATCCAAAGGCCTGCGCAAAAGACGAAGAATAAGTGGAGCACCTTTGAGACAATAAGCAGGCCTATTCTATTCTCCGCTTACTGGCGCACTTCAGTGGAGCGCGATAAATTCGAGTTCAGTTCGAAGAAACTGCCGACCACCCTAAGGAGACAATTATGCTATAACCTTGAATACATCTAATTCTACGTCGAGGCAAGTTACGTAAAATCACCGAAAACCGCACGAGTCGAAATGAAACTGACGCAATTCCTCTGATACGTGACCTTCTCAACGGGCATACACGAAATCAAACTATTTACAGGTATCGGTTTTGATAAAAGAAAGACCAGGTATACAACACAATAAAGTTATTTTATTTTAAGTATTATTGTATTGTTGTTGTGTCCGTTAATATTGTTTTAAATTTTCTGGTATTCCATTTTTCATGAACACTTGTGCAACCGTCTGCCATGTTTTCTCCTGGTTTCCGCCTCCTATTTAATTTGACGGCACAACTAAGTGAAAGATATCTGGCACTGCCATTCTTTTTTGTTAGTTGACATACCCAGTTACCCGAACACGCTACCACAGCAATAGTTAACACCATGCACGCGTCGTGACGTAAGCAGGTACAGCGGGAAGGTTGTGTCATTTAGGTCCTCCTCTTCCAACACCCCAAAGGTCTCTCTGCCAGAAACCCGTAGTAATAATGAAGCGCGATTGTGGTGTTACCACTGTGACTTCAGCAGCAGCTGATGGTACGGCTCGTGATAATACGACATATCTGTTCACTAAGTGACGTTTGTGTTTCTTGTGTATTTTTTGTGCGCCAAAGCGACGTAATATGAAGGATTCAGCATTTCTTGTCGTTTTGTTCCATCCTTTTCTCTCTTGTCATTCTGAGCCGTGTTGCCCTCGACATCGGCTGTGCTTACGCCTCTGCGCCTTCCAGGACATACCAAATACTTAGTCCACTCAGTACTCCCTTTGCTTGCGCCAGCCTGTTGGTAAGGGTGCGCTTGGGACTTGCAGGTTTGGGCTTCTCGAGTTGGGGTCGCCGCCTCGGTGGCGGGCACGGCGTGAGTGTCGTACGATTTGGCTCGCCGCAACGTCCACATATACCCGTAGATAGAGTGCAGCACGGCAAGGAGGACCAGAGAGTGCAGAGCAGAAAAAGCGCGCAAGGGCGGGGCGGAAGAGTGATGGATGATGGAAAGAAGATAAACCAGAAGATTTGGATAAATGGACTTTCGAACCCTCTCTCCTTCTGAAGCGTCTTCAAGCTTTCTTCTTTGCTTTGGACAGCTTGTTTCAGCTACCTTTTTTCCCATATCAACCGACCACGAAGAAAGAAAACAAGCGGAATACGTATTGATATACATATGATATAAAAGATACACCAGTTTAAAGATGCTTTCTTAAAAATAACTAAACAATATATATATAAAACGATAGAATGCAATTCTTGGCAAGAAGAGGCTACGTAGTGGTAAAGGTGACTTCCTATTTGTATATTTGTTGCATTCCTAAAATAATGAGCAACATGCTAAATATTGTTAACGTCACCATGTTTTAACATTTTCGGATTGCGTATTTCATTAACCAGCCCGTATGCAAGTTGATGATGCATGGTCAGATGAATGCGGGATACTGCAGACTGAACTGTTAGTAATGTTGGATAATAGTTATCTGGGGCATGAAATTCACGTGTAAATACATACATGTACGTGTAAATGCAGACCTGCATGTAAAATAAGGATAACTTGTATAAAAATGAAACATAATAAATAAGAGGGAATATGCTTCTTGATATCAACAAGTACATAGATAATTATAAGTCAGTTTTGGGTGGAGTGATCCTTTGAAGACTTGCAGATAACGAATACATGGTATGAATGTGTTGATTTTTGGCTTTTGCCCGTACCTGACTGCGTTGATGCGTTTGTTTAAAAATATCATTGCGTGTTATGGTTTAGTATAAATTTGATAAGGCTTCGCTGTGCTGGAGTATTTCAAATGTTCGATTACCAAAATAACATAGTAATACAGCATAATACAATAAGGCTTTACTACTCATGTTCAGTGAACTTGCCTGCTAGAAATATAACAACACAATATGATATGCTAAGCATACATCGCCAAAACAGCAGTCCTCACTTGCTCTGTAGAACCCTAGCCGTGCACATAGCATATGTTTGAAATTTATTTTGTGCTATTTTGTGCTGTGGGTTATTTTGTCCTAATCCCAATGAGCGAACGCTATACGATTATTCAAACCCAGTGTATATATATTTATATATACTTACATATATATATATATGACTGTTTAACATTTAGATGGAGATTAAACTTCATTTACTTTGCTTTAAAATGACGCTTCACCCGATGACTATGAGAAATTTTACTCAATCTTTGGTAAACATTTATTTTAGTTTACATTATTTACTTTCCGGTTAATCCTTAAAACATCGCCAAGAGCAAAACCAACAATGAGTTAGAAATTTCCTTTTATGGAGATGAAGTTTTTTTGCATCTAAAAACTGATTACACGCGTGAAAGATCCAGCTAATTGAGTTTAATTTAAATCATAGTTACCATTTGCAACGCCAGGTTATAGGTAAAACGCACTGATAATTAATCATTAGTTTTGGCAGGTCATTTTTTCTCATTTCGACGCGAACTGTTCAAGTAGTGGTCATTATTCTTCGATATAAATACTGCTGTTCGTATCAGATCTCATAAAATTGTTTGCCCAATAGTTTCTACAAGCATTCCACTGTTTTCTTAAAACGATAATCGAATCATCTTAAAGAACTAAATGTATAGCTTCATGAGAGCCTTCTAGTTTGGCAATCCCCGTACTTAGTGTATATATGCGGGAATATTTTTATTAAAACGTACTCTTTGAAGACCATTTTTCACGAGAACATCTGTGACCCTAACCAAAAAGTTTAGCTTGCACCAAGTTACCCTTCTTCAGAACAGCTGCTAACTTTGATAGGCTTGATGTCTATACGCATTTAACGTATATCTTCCAAGCTGTGTGCATCACACAGGTGACACTGGAATAAGCGCCTCCGCATAGCAAAGTAACGGAACGAGATCCCCTTGGCGAAGCAGAAGTAAAAAACTTTTAACTCCAGAACATCAAGCACATTTCACGTAAAGCCGATTTGTTGACCAAAGCGCTTGCACCACAATGCTCTTCGCTCAAATATGTTGCAAGATTTGAGGCGTAAGAGAACTCCTTTGACGTAAAGTCTGCTATTTAGAGTATAGATTGCTCCCCGCTTTTGTGGCGAAGGCATAGTGACCCTATAAAGGTATGCTGCTGAAGCATGTTCTAGCTTTCTTTTCGTCATATTACTCCATACGCCGACGCTGGTACGCCTTCAGCGTTCGCACGAAGTAGCATATATATAATACTTACACCATTGTTCATCTTTCCTCTTTTCTGTGTTCAATCATCAATATTGGAACCACTAGTAGTAAAGTAACATATCCGTTATTTTTACTGTTACCTTCCTTGCATGCGGACGTTACCACGTACTGTTGTCCTATCAGTTCGTCCAGTGCTCACTTTCCCTAAGGATCTCCGTCTGTTTCTTGAGCTCCGCATTGACGACGGACACACAATAGTGTACGGTCAAACGCGACGTCCATACTGAGCAACACGTCCACTCTGTTCTCTCATACATTGAGTCGCTGTCTATTTGTTTAGCCCTTCTGGCCCTCCTACGCAACCGCATCTCACCGCCAGCCTCTTCCTTAAATCAATTTCTGTGCTAATTTTGATCAATTTGATAAATAACCCAATCGCGGATAGGCTTTCGCCTCATTCCCGTCGACTAATGATTCCCTGTGGTGATGCTAGCTGTGAATACCGCGGCAGTCCGGGCTTTACCAGGTTGCCAACGGAAACTGTGAGTCAGAGCCCAGGTGCCGTTATGCCTACCATTAGCCGCTGGCTGAAATAGAGTAGCATCGAAAAGAGTATAGCTTTATCGGCTGCCTCATCGTTACCGTAACTCGAACACTCAAGAAGCCTCGCCACGCTCTTCGGTTGTTGACTTCCATTGGAATAACGGATGGAAACTGGCAAGCTTAGATTAGATTAAGCTTAAGTAACACTGCCTTAATGTTACTCATGGTGCTATGTATGCTCGCATGCAGCTACAACGGTATCACTGAAGTAGACTCTGGCTGAGTGCCCCCTAAGCAGATATTTGGAATCAGCAAATATTGCATCATGAAAACATACGCTTTCTGTCGCTATTAGAATTATCAATTTACTGACTTCTCTTAATTTTTTTTGGAAAATCATAGCATGTAGCATGGGACTTTAATAATAAAAATGTGAGGCTAGAAACCCGCTGCGATCCAGGCGTATCTTTGTGAGTGAACTTTCTAGTAAAAACACAACTAATGTTTCACTCCTTGTAACGCTAATGCGTCACTCATATTTCCTGCGCGTTGTAATGGATACAACAAGAAATTTTTATACTACAATAAATTGTTCCTGTGCAAGCTGAAGGCTATTTATTCATCGAGGGTATAGTTGGATTGCGCCAGAGACAAACAGTAGAACAAGGAAAATAGGAGCAAAGCAGCATCGGGTAATTTCCGAAAACTGGGTATCTGACAGATGCCGCCTGGCACGCAAGACTCTCTGATTAATATCATTTTAAAGTAGCGGCTACTTTGCTAAACCAAAATCTCATCGAAAAAGAAAATACGCCTTTTCAAGTGTTTGTACCCGTTTCGACCAACCGGATTTTTAATCTTTGTAATACCATAACGTAAAAGCGCTTTCTACGACGTAACCAAAGCTATCAAGAAGTAGTAGGCCATTTAAAGTTGGCGACTCTTATGACGATATTCGAATGTGAAGACGCTAGCAAACAAACCAACTTGCCAGGACACGTTTCCATAATGAATCGTCGTCTCTTATCCTCCAGAAGGACTCACGCAACGCAAAAAGGCGATTGCGACGCTTTTGTGAGTACTCTAAGAGTGTCGATTTCAGTCAGCTATACATGCAGCCACTGCTATTAAGACCACGAGCTTTGTCAACACACGTAAATCTCGGTTAATTCTCATGGAAAACTAAGAGAAGCCAAGGTACACCGCATGAGGAGATAAACTTTTAATATGTCAAGCGGCTCATAATGGTTCGAAAACGAAACGTTATTGTTATCTAAAATTGAAGATACCTTGCGTCGTTGGAAAAGTCCGAGTACGTTATTTGTTACTCATCAGGTTGTACCGCCAGAGTCTCATACATCTCTTCGAAGTACTTCAATGATCATTCCGGTGTCGTAATGGGCTGTATAATGATAAATCGGAACGACATTAACAAAGAGCTACAGTTACGTAAAACGCCGGTTTGACTGCCGTTCACCGACGTTCACTAAGACCCACCGTTTGACTGCTTTCTTGTGCCCCGACGTCTAAAGGCCTTATCGGTACGAACGCGCAGATACGAAGAGAACGGACTGAAGACTGCTCATCGCCTCGAAATGCATCCACCTGTTCTGAAGGTTCTGCATCCAGATTTACAGAGCCATCCGCAGTACGAGCTAGCGAAAAAACAATGCAGCGGTTTCAGCGGCATACTGAGCTTTTATATAACAGGTAGTAAGAGTGCATCGCGCGGCGTACTCAAGTCCCTCAAAATACTCACATTTGCTGAGAGTCTCGGATTGGTTGAATTACTCGCCTCGTTTCCGTTTGCAATGTCTCACGGATCTCTACCAGTGGAAGAAAAGAACACTGGGTATAACCGATAATCTGATTCGTCTCTCCGTCGGCTTAGAAAGCCGCGATGATGTTATCGACGACCTCGAAAAGGCCCTTGAAGCTGCAACAAAGGCGGCGGAGTGAACCTTTCGAAATATGCGCTTACGCTCCCCACCCTTCGTGCTGGATCGCCTCTTGCACGTCTGAATATTCTACTTGAATTTAACGTAGAAGAATTTTGAATTTCAGCTTACTAGAGAAAGGTTCTCTGCTGCTCTGCTTCATAGTGACTAAGTTCAGCATCGTTTGGGGACGACATCTGTCGTCAGCCACTGTTCGATTCTTGTCACTGTTCAGGGGAACATTGTTTTCAAAATAAAAAACTACGTGGCAGGTAGGATCCTACCACTGACTTGGCGATCCGTGGCGGGGGCCATTGAGTGAGTGAGGGCCGAGTGTTCACCCAAAAACAAGAAGCTCTCTATCAGACTTGTTCTGAAAAAGATATAAAATTCTTGTATAAGTTTTCATTAACACGCTGAATCTTAGAGATTCTTCAGTGACGCAGATATACTTTTTATTCATACGTTACATTAGCACATCAAAAATAGAACACAACCCTTCGTTTACCAGGCGGCATAAGGGTAGCGCGGGGAATATGAATTATGGAGGTCCCCATACTGAATCTTGAGAGAAACATGCGAATCGAGCCGCGTTGTGCGAAGAGATTTAATAATAAAGTTACATTGATTCCACATTTTCTTTTTAATGCTTTACCCTAACTGTGTCGCCCTATTTGAGCATAGCTAGCAAAGAAGAACGTGATCTAAAACTGAAAACGATTGAACTAAGCCTTGCCGAACTCAAACAAATGGCAGAAAAACAAGTGTCAAGTCCCATTCCATTTTTCTACTTCACTATATATTGAATTTGATGAAAATTAGGTCGAGCCTTCAGAGCAGTGTTAGCTGTCATTAGCCGAAGACCATCTCACATCGCGTGTTGGCGTTCACCTTTTTACTGTATGTCGGTTTATTCCAAAATTTGCATGATAATGTGCTTTTCAATATATACTGGGAAGCAATAGTAGAATGGAGCAAACTTGTTAGGTAGAGCTTTTCACTCATGCGCTCATAAACCCTTTTATTTCGGGGGTGAATGATCGTCTTATGTACAAGTCTGAGGTTTTCAGTATATAAAATGTAAACGGAGCAGCGCTTCACGTGCTAGCACACGTTCGGTTAGTAAAACGTAAAATGTTTGGGCCTGTTTCTGCATCTGGCTTGCTTTAAACATTGAATGTTTTAACGCTAGCCCAAACAATCATTTGAAGCATTAGACCACACATGAATTAAAATTTGATTTCAACTTCTGCCTATAGTTATCTAGCATCGTCCGTACATTAGAAGAAAGAAAAAAATTGAAGTGTGTTAGCTTTTTGCTTGTTAGCTTCGCACACATACTGTCACTAGTCTTTGTAATTAAACGCCTCTCCCAACCTTCAACATAAAAATTATGTGCATAGTTATTCGCTAACTCCAGTCAAAATGTATTCCGTTACAGAAATTCATCGGGCGTTCGGAAACTACCCGATAGCATTACCTTTTCCTAACTACTGGGTCCAGGCGTAAAAAGATTTTTATAGTGATATTTGAGGAAAACACTAGCAGTAACTACAAAAAAAAGCTGTGATGGCGAGTTACAGGCGATCCTCGTGTGGAAATGTGACCATATAAAAAAGTAATAGCAAAATGTTCTTTATTTTAGTGTTTTGATATATTTATACGCCGTATCAATGTTCAACCGCAGCTTTGCGTAAATCAGGGACAATTTAATGAACCCCTCATTGTTAAAATCATATATCACTCAGGTTTACATTGCCCAGTTAAGGCCACAAAACGTCGCTTACCATTTTGCGACCCAATACACATCACACTGTTATACATAACGGGTGAAACAATCTTATGTTAACTGAATGAGGATTTTCGCTAGTCCAATTTTCGTTAGCCGACCGGCCGCTGCACCTTTTCTAACCTCAGTACGAGAAGCGCCATTCAAAGGTTTTCGCAGGCCTTCGCAGTCTTTTACATTAACAATCTCGGATCGTGTTTACATATGCTTCACGCCAATATGATATGTTGGCAAGTTTCTAATTTACATAGACAAGGTCCGAAGAAGCTTACTTTTGGTCTACCTAGGGGATCATCACAAAAAAATTTAAAATCAATCAGTGAGATGCTATTAAATTGATAAGGAAAGAGAGCTAAATAAAATTCTTTACGGCCATACCACAGGCGTGCAAGCATGGCTCCGAGTGTATCTTTTACAAAGCATTACACACATTATATAATAACTATGTCTAGCCGACAGCCAACTTTTCTTAGATTAATTCATTTGCAACCTTTGTTGCCGATTGTCTAATTTAGATGTTCTGTATTTGATAAAATATCCGCCCTATAATCTCAGCGAATTGAGCGAATCTCAGCGATGTTCGCGGCCGTTTTGTTGGAAGCAACATCGGCTCCCTTACATAAGCGAGTTTTTTGAACGCACCACTAATTGAAAAAGCGGGCGTTGCCAAGCTAAGAGACATTCGTCTGAGAAAGATGGCGTCATTAATACGCTTAGCTATATTTTAGAGAAGAGAGAAATACTCAAACATTTTGCATACCTATTAATTACTGTATTATGTGCGATCTTACAGTACGTCGAGATATTCCTAGAGACGTATCGCGTTGAAGGCATGTTACTTTAAGGACGTGTAAGGCAATCTTTAACACACTGGCTTTATATATCATTAAATTATAAACTACTGAAGAGAAACAGTGCGAGAGCAGGCAGCGCCAGCTGAACTTACACCAAGTGCACTTGTATAGTTTGTGTGCTCTCGACTTGTCAGCGTCACTGCAAAAGCACTGGTGTCACATTAGCCGGTGTCGTGAGCCATACTGTTATTACCTTGCTAATCAGTTTTATTTCATAACATCTATTATCACCATGACTATCATTACTATTATTATTATTATTATTATTATTATTATTATTATTATTATTATTA
>MNPL01010806.1:44190-57323 GCA_002081605.1 Tropilaelaps mercedesae
ACGAAACTACAAAGACGACCGATATTATTGATGTGAAACTACACGGTGGCTTGACAAAAGTGAAAAACTTATATACCTGTTTCTTAGAAAACGTTAGTATTAATATAAATATCTGATACGCCTGGCAAATTAATACGTTTTCTAAGCTTGTCGTGAACTAAATGCGTAAAAATTAACGGTGTAAGATCACATCTGGTGAGAGGTTTTCTAGTCTTTGCTAATACATTTGCATTTTTTGACAAGATTTTCAATTACGGTTTCGCATACAGACGCGGCTGGGTCTCGACGATACCGTATATGACTTCCTTTTCCATCATATGCGTGGTCTGGGTTTATTCGATAAAACTTTTGAATTGAAAAACCCCAGAAAAAGGCGTCTAAATAAATTAAATCGCACATTTACGTTTGTGGGGTCCGTTTTACCAAGTGAGGCAACAGGCGGTGCTGTGGATGTTAAATGTTGGCTGATGGTCTATGCATCTATGCATTTTTTACTATATGCAATTTTGATGAGAGTCGTCATGCCACGGTCCGAAGTTCAGCATCGTTTTTTTTAGAAATAATGTCTTAGCGCCGACGTTACTGAAACTTATGTTTTAGGAAAGTAATTTATATGCGCAACAAATTCTTCATTTTATCCGAAACATTTCATCCAGTTTCGTTTTAGCTTCACTTTTTTTATTTCGTTATTGATCTTATTCATGCATTAAATGTTCAAACAATGCCAAGTTTCTTTATTCATCATTGGATTTGTTGATCAAGCTGTAAGTCATCATTGGTCATAATCGATCATCTATAGGTGCTGCACGTAAATCGAGTTCTACTTATCCTCGTCTATACTAGAGAACTTACAAACATCACTGATATTTCATATCATGGCAGTCACATGACGAAAGAGCAAGCTAAAAAACTGAAATATGCTCTAAAAAGAAGTAAAAGGTAACTCGGTGGTGCCCTGAAAGTAACGTCGGTGGGTCGTTTTAGTAAGATGTTTTGTTAAAAAGTCAGAGAGGAAGAAGTCAGCGAAGAGAAAGAAAAAGGAGTCACCAGGGTAACTGATAGACATCTTCTAAGGAAGCAGCAGTAGCAGTGTTCCCAACACATTGCAGCAAAACGAAAGCAGCCGATGTTGAAGACCGACAAAATGGTTATCCACTGTAGAGCTGTTAGATGCTTTTATTTCCTTTCTCGACCTCCCTTCGCTGTGGTGGCCGCTATCGAGGCTCGCCTACCATTTTCTTTTAACGACCTCCAGGAGCATTAAAGGCAAGTGTGCGTTGTCTAATGGACCACATAGTTCTGATCCTATTCCATTAGCTGTTCTGTTATGAGCTTAACTATTAATACTTCATGTTAGCGACTAGCGGCGATAAGTTGATTTACGTGGAGCTACGCCCGGATGCTGAATTCCGAATGGAGGAGATGCCACATCACGCCACGACTAGCTTCGGAAGCTCTAAATTATTCAGAGACGCAAATGCTTCCGTTTAAAAGATAGACGGCGTCGTCGTGACGCTTTTATAAAGATAATGCTATTAACCAAACGGAATGGTCCAAAATGAGTCGTAGAAGCGTCTTACACCTCGAGAAACATCAATGAAGAAAGTGTCAGGATAAAGGCAGCATGTTATTTTATAGTAGGATAGCTCATAACAAAAAAAAGTTCACAACCAATTTTATCTTCTGTGACAATGATTAAACGAGCTACGGTGACGTACACCATACATGTATAATAAAACAGTAGTACCAAATACGTCTATGTGCATGTGGGTTGCACAGTGAGATTGCCTTCCTTAATACCATTATTATTTTCATCGTCGCATCTCATTACATGGGCAAGTTGCACTGATTGCCGCCCGTCTGCGTAAGCGGGAAGGCATTTTATTTATGGCCGGACCATTCCACTCATCCCCCATGCTGCTAACTATAGAAAAAGCTAGTTAGAAAACTGGAAAATGACCCCACAAATTTATTTATACTGGATGACGCGCTGTCTTGGGCAACCGTATGGGCGCATATAGCTTGGAACAAATGAGCGAGAAGTGGCCGATAGAACTTCTTCCCAACCTCGCGCTATCAAATAAGTTCATAATGAAATTATCAGTTATTGCTTCTCACCTGTCAGCTCACACACATTGCTAGATACGTTGCGAGGGACATCTGTGGTGACGGTACAATAAAGCACATTTAACCAGTTTAACACGGCTTTGTCAAATTGTTATTCTTTTTCACATGTGATCGCTTATGTTTGATTCACCAATCTGAGAAATCGATCACGATGCGACATCAGACAGCATTCGCCTGCTTCATGACGGTTTTTGACAAAAATCTACACGGATTTTATGTTCAGTACTTGTCCCGCAGCTCAGCCCCAAGTTTGACGTCAACGCTGGTTCTAACGTTACGGGTACTACATGATGAATATTTAACGTATACCGATGCATGTTTGTAGTCAAGCATTTGAAAGGTTTCAGCATGGGCAGGTACGCCCCCGTCGTCATCCGCGACCCCTTGCCGCCTTGTGATTCGGCGATTTTCCAGGACGGTAAGTGACATCCTATACATATGGAACTTCAAAGCCCAATGCAGCTTGGTCTTTGCTGTTACGTTTGAATCGGGTGACATTTTGCCGCCGGCGCACTGATTTATGTCAATAAGCCGCCGCCAGGTTCCGTGTCCTACCTAGCTGTCACTCGCTAACAACCTGTGCAGGCTTCCCATCAAGGCACGCGTGGTTATTACATTATGCATTCAGTACTCGATAAGGGCGGGCGGCGACACTGTGTGGTCATGATGGTAATACGTTGGTCATCCAGCTAATCCACTGAAAATTCTAAACAAACTTACCCAACCTTCTAACTCTGTAGTTGCTTGACGGGAGTGCCATATTGCCCGAGGGCTTTGATACTGTTTAGCAACAAAAGAATTTCAATGCATTAAATAACGGCAGAACGGCTTGAGCCTGTTTTTATATAGGTTCATGGAAGTGCCTGACGGCGCAATAGCACTACATAGCACAGCTGCATAGATTGAGACTAAGAATGGGATGCGCACCACCTAGAAAACCACCATAATCTCTCGTTTGCCACACCTGATATATAGAGGCAATGCATAGATAGTTGACCTACTTAAATAAGGCCGGTGGGTTTCTTATGTAGTGCTCTCGAACTGTATAAGTGTATTTATGAAGCTATGTTTTTTTATGGGGGTTTCGGGTAATGCTGATGGCACTAGCACATCCATCCAGTGAACCATTCAGTGATCACTGTGGGACTGTGAAGCTATGCTGTAGCAGCATATTCTCACTTCGTGGGTGTTACTGCTTTACACATTTATGCTCTTAAGTTAATTGTCGGCAGTAGTTGTTGTAGTGCTATCGAGTACTAGTCTCCTTTTTCTAAGACTACGCATTGTAATAACAGGAACCAATAAAATAGTTTAAAAGATAGAACAACAATATATAAGAAGTCAATCATTTATGGCAAGACCCCCATGAAAATAAGACGAATATTCAAACCACGTCTCAAAGTTGACCGATAAGTAATTGAAGGCTGAAAGGATGTACTTCCTGTGGTAGTGTCGCGCGTAAAGAGTCAAACCCGCGGCTCCTCCCGTTTCGCGCGCAAATATGCGTTATTGTGGATAATAGAGACGCCGGTCTGACAATTAGAATCTCACAGATCCCAGGGCGTTATGCATTTTAAGTAGGCAAGGGGTCGCACTGTATATTGGCAGAATAAAGTACTGCTAACTTAACCGCCTTGAGTAGTGTTCTTGGTCCTGACAAGTGCAACGTCGGTCCCTCGTATTTCGAACACCCTCAGGGGCATCTGCTATATCAGAACGGAAAGGTTCCTTCACTCACGGGGCCTAGCGACTGTATATTCAGTTTTTAAATTCAAAGTGAAAACACTCTAAATCTTTGTGTTCTCTTATTTTGTCCACACCTTGTAGTTAACCAATAACTGTGACATTTTTGTGTGTTGTTAATGAAATAACTCATATTTATGATTAGAAAGGTAATATAATGTAAAGAAAAATGCATTCTGATATTACATATAGATTATACAGCACCGCTTTTTGGTACTTATGTACTTGGGTTCCTTTGGCAAATGGTGCTGGTCGCAATTTGTTGCCTTTATATTCGTATTCCAATTTTTAGAGTAGCACAAACAAGTGTGTATGGGACATGTCACTCAGTGTTGGTGCCAGTAGCATCCATGCGAGTGCAGTGTGTGTAAAACTTCATTAAACACTATATACATGTTGGATCTTTATCCAACTTGTTTATTTTTATTTTGATGGCATTCTCAAACGCATAATTTTTAATAAAACTTATTTTTTGCATTCTACTTACGTGAGTGTTATTTTAAAACGAACGCAAATGATATATCTTACAGGCACCTCCTTCTATTTAGTTATTTTAAAAATTAGTGTACAAATATAAATAAAAATAAACAAAACACGAGGACACCAGCTGCTCAGCAAAGATATTAAAATTTCAACCACGAAGCGTGTACGAATGTTTAATATCTTACAATGTTTTTGAATAATTTTGTGAAGCATTTTGTGCCATTATGTGAAAACGTTGTAGTTTATGCGATCAGGATGACAAGGACAGCCTGATATTGGACATTAAATATTGATAAAAATATGAAAGGTAGTTATAATCAAGCCCAACGATATGTCAAAAGAGGCTATTACAATGGAAAATCTTCACGTGGTTAACAATCGTTACATACACCATGTATAACAGTCTGGTTAGCCACATGAAAAGTTTTTGGCTTAGATGAGCATTTAATGACTTTTACATAAAAATCCAACGACTGAATGGTTTTTACTGGAATTGCATATTCCTGGTTGTGTGGTTGTTATTTTATAACCAGCTTGAATTGAATATGCCATCTGTACCGCTTGGAAAATTGAATAAAAAATTAGACATAAGGCACTCTATAATAGACATTAATTATATAACAATAAATTGTCGGAGCGTTGGCTTTCCATAAAGAACACCAGCGGAAAATAGCAACCACAATAAAGTTTATGAACTTTAAAAAATAAGTAGTAATCTTTGGATCACCTTTTGGAAACGAAATTATTTAGAGGAAAATTTATTATGCATATGTAAAGATTGTGTAGAATTGGGAGTCAATATCTATTCCCATGGAACATTTATGAAGCGTAGGCTGCAGAGTTATACACTGAATCCATTTAGATTATGTAATATACTACACGTCTAATCGAAGCGAAATTCTAGGCATGGATACATGCTATAACAGTTTGCGCAAAATTTTAAGTGCTTCCACAGTGTGCTATCACGCCTCCTACTCCTCTCAAGGGTCACGTTTAACAAGCACGACATTCCCATATACTCCGAGACCCAGATTGGATTCTTCCAGGATTCCAGTCTGCGTCACTACACTCTAATTACGCTTTAGGGCTCAGCAAGGATGGAGCGCCTTGCTGACTAATTTCGTAGTCATTAATTCTAAACACACAAATTAGTTCCTTTGTCGGCAAATGCATGAACGGCTGTCGTTCGTGCTAGCCAACACCTGAGGTACATTAAACTGATTATTATTAACTTTTCTGCTCATATGGAAGCATAAATCCAAATGATTTATTTCCGAAACTATTTCCGTGTAATATAACAAATAACAATGCCCCTGTGGAGCATAACATCGCATTCCCAAAAATATTGCATTAAAGACGTGTTAAGCGTGAAAAAATTCTGCGTTTTTCAAGGAAGCGTCTATCCTTCTCCAATTCGTTGCTATAGGCCAACAGCGTACAGGAGTAAGGCACCATTGTTATATTAGAACGAATTCTTTAAAGTAGGACCGAAGCAATGATGCGCGCTGCCGATTTCCCCTCGCGTGTATTTCACCTGTTGACAAATTGACGCAACCTAAATTACAGCACCAGCGTAGCAGCTTGTCATCCCTAACCTTTGAAGCTAAGCTTCCGGCGCAAAAAGCGGAAGCTGCGTCGCAACTGTGTGTAACGTCAAGTTTGTGAAGGATAAACATGTATCATAGTATTCACTTATGTCAATGACTGACTAATGCTTACCCTTTATGCGCTATATCCACAGATTTCATTTAGTAATAAACTGTTTTGATGACAACTAGCTGAACATGAGCGGCCGAACGTAGTTATGATAATATTTAGCATCTTGTGAAATCTGTTGAGTCTGTGTAGTAGTTATTCAAGAATGTCTATTGATGGTGAATATATTATAGCTAGCCTCAAAAGCGTATCACAAGTTCAACATACTCCTAAAGTCAGCAAACATCTACGAGTCTTCGATACTAAGTTTAAATATTCGCTCGAAGTTCCCGATACACACTTAAAAATTCCAGAATAATTCAATTTCCAATAGTCAAAAATTGTAAAATGATGCGAGCAAAATAAGAATGTGCTCATGTGTTCTAATGTTTATGCATTCGGATCTTCCGTAAATGAAAGGCAATTTAAAGGCATAAAGCATAGATTAATTCAGAATTGTCATTAATTTTTAAAGTATAATATAATACGTACAGTAGAAATACTCCATTCTTATTATAAAAACGACTTAGCCCAGATTTGTTTAATTAAACAGGCCCACCCCATTTATACACGCTGTGACGTCGAGATTACGGGTTTGATGTCTTTTCTTGAGTGGAGAAATTTTTTTGCTGATTCTCTGTCATGTGGTGTTGTTTCTTTGGGTGCAAACTTTATTCAAGTCGCTGTGTCAGTTAGGTTCAAATAGCGGCAAGAGCTATTTTACGAAAATTATTAAAACTTATCCTCATTTTGTTTTAAAAAACAATCTTTTGACTTAAATTGGCTTACCCCACTTTCAACGACTAATTGGCCCTTGCGTTGGCGTTCAGTATCCTCTGGTAATGCCTACTTTTTTGTAACGTCATAGTACCATTTAAAACCAACTCTGCAGTAGCGCATTGCTTGAGTATTCCGATTAATCGAAACGAATCCATTGTCGTTGCCATAAAGGCGTACACCACCCATCTTCTTAATAAAAAGTCTAGTTTTTTCAGCAAGTACAAAGATACATTGATGTACTTTATGTGTTCTCAGCTTTGGTATGTAAATTTTTAGCGTTCATCGCTACCGCTTGAAAAAGATGTTACCTTCTATTTGTATATATTGAACACGCGTCCAAAGCTCATGTTCATCTACACAAGCATCTCAGTCTACGCTTTAAAAACGTTAAATATATCCAGTCAATGCAATTACGGGAGTGCGGTCCTTGCCATTATATAACTTTATCTATAGTAGATAGCAATAGCATACAGTAAAAAAAACTCGCTACCTCTACATGTATCCAATGACGCAGAATAAGTGCTCGTTCACACATTATAGTTGCTTGAAGTAGGAATAGTCTGCCCAACTCACTAAGCCGCCTGATTGGATTGGCTGAGTGGCAACGTAAAATTATTGCCGCGACAAGCCAATGTAAACACTATAGCCTGTAGTTCTCAAGGAAAAATTCACCGTTTGCCGAGTGTATTTTTTTGCAAAGCGGTGTGTCAATCGTATGCTCGGAAAGTGGAGTGGTGAACCTTTTTTCGGTAAACCTTTCAGTGTTGTTTTTATCCTAGACACGTGTAAAAAATAGAAGAATGAAGTTTTCAGTCACTACGGCTACATCCTTTTTAGGAATTTTTGTCTTGTCTGTGTTGAAATCGATGATGGTAGACATCATGATTGACGTTCCTTGAACATTTTTCGGCCTTCAAGACGTACAATAGCGTCAACATTTCTTACAAGAGTGGTTCGAACTTGCTTTTTGATACTCCGTAGATACGGCAAAGTGCAATAAGGTCACTTCAAATTGAGTCAGCTCGTTACCTTGTTTTGTATTCTAAAATGTGGGTTAGGGTGTACAAGCATAGTGAGAAGAAGCAGGTAAAAAATAAAAATCGAACGGTAAAAACAGAATGTATTTCATTTAGTTTTAGTGTAGACTACGCAGATGGCACCCAGATCTTTTCATCGGACATAAATTGACATATTCATATTGGTAGTATTATGAGAACGCATATTACCGAAAGTAGGGCTATCTCTGTCTTAAGATAACAGAGAGATCATAATGGTGTAAAGGAATAAACTAAGGATAAAAATATAAAGTCTAGGAATTTTTAACCAGCTCCATATTTTACGTTGAATTTACCACCTTCATAGGCATACATGCTTACAAAAAGTGTGTCAGTGCCTATATTAAAATTCGAATTAGCGATGACATTACGTCCGAAAATCTCATTCTTAGCGGCTCACAGCATATAAATACCGTTTGTGTCTTCGTACTTTACTACGCAATCTAGTTGGTAAGTATGTGCGTAGAAGCTGGTGGCAATTTATTAGTCTGATGCGGCGAGACACCACCTGGAGTTATCGACCATAAGAAAGGAGGACTGACCCTATGACCTGTCTAATTCAGCTCCCGGGCCTACCCATGTACGCTGAATTTTCATACACAACTTTTCACTAAAAAATTGTGATTTCAAGAACGAAGACCATAAAGATGCTGCACCAAAACATTTACTCGGTAATGTGACACTAATGGGCGTGTTCAGCCTGTTTTCGGATCAAAGTAGATGTTTTTCTTGCATATATATATGCCTAAAGAGGTCGCATGTGTAAGAAGCGGGCAGCTTGTTACCCGAGTTGCACATGTATAATCTTAAAGACTGCACATTTTTGCGAAGTAGTAATATCTCAGGAAAAGGTGCTTGTTTATTCTTAGTTATCCCAAGTTTTGTCCCCGTAACATTTTCCAGAGTGGAGGGACGAACAGAACCAGGTATATTTTGGGGTGCCAACCACTTTCCTTCAAGAGAGTTTTTTTGCAACGGGTCTTGCCGATCCTTGACATGGCTGTCATCCGCCGGGTTTGGCATGAGCAGACCACAGTTGTCATAAAGGCTTGACACCAGAGACCTTGTTGCTGTAGAAAGATCCCAAACATCGTTCTACAATCGAAGTCACCCCGGACGTCGCGAATGAAAAGTTACATGTACACTCTAAGCAACCAAGTTAGCGAGGTATGATGTGTGCACAACGAAATGGAATTGCATATGTGGAATGCTATTGGAAGCGTCGTAGCATTTTTTAAGCAGGTGATATACAAATTATAGCTGTAAATGAAGTATGTCAAAAGTAGCAAATCCTGTCGTATAAATTGCCTTAGGCACGCTTTTTTCAGTGGCTATCAGCCTCTTATCTTCTGCTTGGATCCGGCGCTAATTTGCATTCACGCTTACTGATGATGTAACACCCCGTAGCACAGAAATTGGATTTTTTATTCTTTTGAGGACATTGTAAATCATAACGACTTTGTAACCGAGTTGGCGTTTCAGCCTCGGTCGTTCAGGCGGATCTCATAAGAGAAGTTCGATTGGACAAAAGCGTCGACTTTTGTATCTGTGACGATGATCATCTGTGGTAACGATATATTGCTGGATCATCCTTCTTATTGGAGTGTAGATTTCTATTATATGGACAATTTCGCTACCTTTATTTTAAAGCTTGCATAAATACTAAAGAGTAATATCCCATCTTGGATTCTGTCAAAAGGAACGCTGAACCCATTGTCCATCTACCTCATAGCTAGACACAATAGTATCCATGCAGAAGCTAGTATCGACTGACAGGTATTTCGTATATGCGGCTGCTGTGGCACCTCTGCGTAAGCAGCAGGACTGGGATGATGGATCTAGGGAAAACGTTAATTGTAGGGTAGGAGATGACCCTAATATTGGCTTGTTTCGACACGTTGAAACTGGCCACACAATATTTTGATGGGATAACCAGCTTGAGTGCACCATATTTATACTTTTCTGCTGAACGTAAGGTTCGTGTAACCTATCATCTATCCACTGATCTGCACCGTTGCTTTGACCAGGACACTTTGAGGGAATCAATTGAGGTGACAATAATTATGGCTTAACAAGCTCGCTTGAACAAGAATTTTGACGATATGTCGATGTTGGGCCAAATATAGTTGTTATCATGTCATTATCGTGGCGTAGCAGAAGCCAAATGGCTAGTAGTTCACGTCTCGATGTGAGAGAAAACAACTTCGTTTCTGCACTTTGTATTCCGAAAACAATAGTAATAGCTTCAATTGTGACAGCATCGGGAAAATTTACCAAACAATACAATCCCGGATGTCTTCAAGATAAACAGTAACGTGTAGAACTACCGGAGATAGGACCACAGAAATTTCAGTCAAGTCATCGCGGTCATGCCTACTGTAGATAAAGTTTTGCCATTCAGATAAGATCTACCTCGATAGGTGATGTTTACTCCCAGTTCTTGGAAGCTTTATTTTATCGGTTGTTTCTTTTGCAACGCGGAATATATAATATACGCACCTTGGACTTAAAAGGTTCAGAAGACCAATACTATCAAGGTATTGTCTAATAGTAAGGAATGAGGAAACTAACCTACTGACATGTGACTTTATTGTCACGCGGCCACAAGAAATCACGGAACCGGAGACCAAAGCGCTGCATCATAGGAAAAACTTTCTCAAATAAACCATCCTATCACGTCCCGGTGTGATATTGCCTTGCATAAGCTAGTTATGCAATCGGCTCTGGTCACGTCTACAAAAGAATCTTCCGTCTTTCTATTAGTTAATTAGATGCGATCCTGCCCAGTATTGAGAATTGTTTTACTTCATTTTTGGGCCATTAGACTCTACGCCAGTAAATTTCATAATCCGAATATGATGTAGATACTTCTAATTGAGAATGATTATTGTATAAGTTACAGATGGCGTGTCTATTGGGTGTACTTCGTTCACTATATGGTACATCCGTAATAGGGATCTTTGCACACGGATCTACTATAAAAATGTTTTTAGTCTCGGTATGAATATTACAAAGATTGCGTCGCTAACCAAATCCTACTAAGGTATTAATTGGGCATATAGCCCATCCGCATTAATACTGAACTATACCTCAAGTCCTTGTAACTAACGACCGTGTTCTCTATATACTCTCATACTACAAAGGGTGTCCGCACGATAAGCCGCCTCGTTCCCTTCTTGTTCATGAGGACCCTACCTCATCCAATTAGCGCCATTAAATCACGGTATCAGCCTTCGATTACTTCTGTCTTTGACGTACTGAACCTGGAGTTTCCTGACTGCTAGCTACGCCTCTACGTGACGCTTCTATCGGGGAGGTGATTCCAGGTCTCCTCTCTTTTTCTGTTGGCGGTCAGTTCTGTGTGACCAACCGCATTCAAGTGACTATCGTAGTACTCATCAGAGGCAAGTCGGCGCCCTGAACTGCCCGCTGTTTTCAGCTTTGGCTTTGGATGAGAACCATACCCCGTTCCAAGTGTCGCGAGCACGACCACCATAGGTTCCGCGACTTATTGGGAGAGAACGCTCCTCTGTCTCTCGCTGGAAATGCGTCCGACACGCCCTTCAGGTGATTACTTTTACGTGGATAGAAGCGCCGTAGTCTGCTTTCGAAGATGTATTGATAATTGAAACCTAGGACATGACAAGGGAGTCTGGCCGGCGAATCACCATTATTTTTCCCTGCTTAGACAGTGTTTAGTGATATTATGAAAGAGAGACAGAGAAATCGCTTAAGAAAGGAGAAATTCGTATACAGCTTCAAAGTTGAGACAATTTACTAGCTTGGCAAGCTTGGTTATTTTGTTTCAATAGAAAATATAACATTGGCATTAAAGTGAGAATATTCTTTTAAATTTTCAGGTAGACAAAGTGCAGCATATTTCTATTTGAGCATATATCTATTTGAGCAGATTTCGCACGTAAATTTCCGCGATTCTGTTCATAACGATTTTAGCATATTATTAGGAATGAAACTTTTTGCAATATGGATGAGATTTCATTTGTGCATGAAACGTCCAAAAGCTTCTCGACACACGCTCTCATAAAAAATGGCACTTTTGTGTTTCAGGCAAACTGCATATCAGGTTCCTTTGGTCACGATGATGTAACGACAGCACTCTGTCAAAGCGAGAAGTGCCTGGACATTTCCAAAAGCACTGCTTTATTCGGCCTATATGGGTAAATATATTATGTAACACAGAAATATTATCCATATAGGAGCCTCTTTAACACACATAACTGCGATTTTTTCATAAAAATCGGCGAATATTGTGCACTTGGGAGTATAAAAGATTGTAGATTTAATTTCCTCGATACGCGTGTGCACCGATCCAATAGTTGTACTTAACAGCTACGTTTATTGTTGGGTACACCAGAGGTAATTAAAAAGAACCATGTAGATGCGGTGCATTTGGTTGCAAACATATTATAGGTATAAGGTAATCATGTATTAATTAGTGTTTGTTTTGCAAACCTAAATACAAGCACCCCTCTATCATCAGCCTTACATCTACGTATCTAACCCCCGCATACATCTTGTCTAACCCTGACAATTTTTACCGGTAAGCTGACATCGTTACGTGAGAAATACCGTTGTCCTTTTCTTGCACAACATATAGACCATAAGTCTGCAAACAATAGACCATATATTTGCTTTAGTAAATACTGCAGCTTATATCTTTTTGTATTGATATGGACTTGTGCCCGTGTCACCCTGTATGTATAGCTCTTAGCGGCTATTAAGACGCCTGCGAAGGATCACTTCTTTTTTCATTAGCGGCATTAAAACAGGCTTTGCGTTTCCGGCCGGGTCATCTTTAGTTTTTGGAGCACAATTTTAGCAGCACGTATTGCCGCGGGCACGGCGAAGGGAAAACAAGTGCCATCAGGACAGGTGGAAAAGGGCGTCCTTCAGGCCATGGCTTGCGGAGCGATTGCAGCAGGGCGTACGCATCCATCTACCTAATTACCCTCTACAGATATAGCTGCCGGGTGGGGCGGTGATCAGCCGTGACGACCCTTGTTAAGCTAAGAAATACGAGATACTGCTTAGGACCTCTTCCTTCCAGCTGTTCCCATTAGGGTTCGCCTGATAAAGGCACAATGTGGGTGTCACTCCAACGTTGGATATGTCGAGTGTCATCAATGGAGGGTGTTTAGTTACACGTTCCATGACTCTTCGGCAAGCGGATGTAAGTACTCATTAAATTAGGTGCACACCCCTATATATATATATATATATATATATATA
>MNPL01010808.1:0-10128 GCA_002081605.1 Tropilaelaps mercedesae
ATATATAGATATATATATATATATATATACAGCGAAAAGGCGTTGCAAAACTTGGCTTATCTAGTGCCCGACAATGGACCCCCAGTAGAAACGAGTCGCAGGACCGAAAATGTCGGTCCTTGGCTGGCGTGTTCGCGAGTCAAACATCGAATAAGCAATGTAGGCTGCTTCTACCGTGTCGCACTCGGCGTGCTGATGAACAACAACCTTTATGCGTTAGCGGTTGTGCGTCGTTCATACAGTATCAACCATTCACAGACATCGTCCCCAAGGATGCGGTTGTCGACAGATTCGCAGTCCCGCCTTGGGTTTCCGTTACATAATCGGCGCACAGTGCCTTGACAGCTACGCGAGCATTACAAAACCCAATGTCACAGAGAGGTGCGTGTGGCAATGAAAAAGTTTCGTCATGACCAGACCATACGAACTTCGAAGGAGCTTCGCCCGTTCTCAAGGGGCGGCGTCTCACTTTTGCCGCGCACGACGGGAGAAACCATGAGGACGCTTGCCGAATTCGCCATAGGCAAATTTATCAGCCGACGCTGTCGCGTCGTCTCCGACGAAGTGGCCGCTGACGTGCGAGGTAATATCTATATCGAGTTCGGAATACCACGGAAAAAATGCCTAAAAAACAAGAACGATTCGCCTCGCTGATCCTCGCCGGCCGACATAGCCCGATGGCAGTGTCTATGACCAAAGCACTGTTGTCTCTGCTGTCTCTCCGACCAAGACGGATAAGGGGGGGCCGAAACGGGTTTTAGAAAGCGGCCTTCACCACGAGCTTCTTCACCTCTTTCTTGCTTGGAACGCGGAACGCGGCCAGTCGCATTGGTGTACCTATATTGTTCCGTTTTCCGCACCATGGTACATTATCTTGCCTTTATCTTTGTCAAAAGGCGTCAGATCGTTCGCTCCTTTAGGCCCTCGCGGATCGGTCGCGCATTTCCCTGCACGACAACCAGTCTGTTCGATATTCTGCTTTATGTTCTTGGCATTTTTCTCTCGGTCTCCCTCGTACGAAGAAGAAGGGGCATCTAGTTAATTACAATACGCACGTTCCTCTTAAGGAAGTATGCAGCATGCCAACAATTCTGCCGCCTTGCCATTTCCACCCCACCAAATCGCACAAAAGAATCGCAGCTGTTTCCTTTTACGGAGTCCGACTCACGAGGCAATCCGATGTTGTTTGTTGATGATATCGCCTGCTTTCGACTTCTGTCTGTCTCTCCCTTCCTCTAGGCACGGCCACCGGTTCGACTCTCACCGTTCAGAAGAGGCCAGACCGGCTACTTCTGCTGCGGACACAAGGCGTCCCCTAGCCTTTACCAGCCGTCGTTTTCTGAGTCGCCTTCTGTCTTTCAGCTTTGCTATGATCGTCGTCAGCCGCCTTTTCTCTTACTTCGTTTTTGTTTCGGTTCGCGGCACTAACTCCGTTTATGTTAGGACCCGCTCACTCTAAGAGTTATGACGCGCGGGCGAGAAGGTCCTTTCGAGTGGAGACGACGTCCATAATGTCGAAGCGTGGCCAGAACGAACCCATCGCCCGCTAATTGACGCCATACGACGGGACCTTTCCAACAGTGGTAAACCGCTCGCTTTTAATAGCCGAGCTCTTATACAGACGCCCAAAAAAAATCTTTTTCCTTAAATCACAGCAGCACCCTCGACATCGCAGCAACTGTGGCCAACCATCAGCAGCCGCGGAAAATTCTGACACCTCACAGAAGTTCGCCTACTGACCTTTCCACTTCTGATTTCTTCGATTCAAGTGACGTCAACAACAGCAGCCATCGTCGACGAGCAAAAGCCATCCGATCAGAGTAGACCTAGAAAAAAATCCACCTAGCCTTGACCGTTCCCGCCAAGGCCATGGCCTTAACCAGGCCAAGCACGTCCCTCACATGGCCAGAACCATGCGCATGTCGTTTCCTCCATTCCAAAACAGGAGTCTTAAGATGAAGACGAGTGGCGAGAGGCCGCCGCAAAGAACGTGGTCATTGTCAAAACGCCATGTGGCGGCGTTGCTGATTAGCGTTTTTCTCGTTTGGCGCTCAGCAACAACCGACGTTTGCGCACAGTCGGCGAATGTCTTTGTTCCCTCGAGTCTTTCCTATTATAATTATTAATGACTACTGCCACGATTATTCTCAGTCCCCGTTTCCTGATCGACCAATCCGCCCCTGTCCGTCCATTAGCTTCGTTCATTCTTATCTAATCTGCTGCATGCAAATACTGCCCCATTCATCAATCATCAGAGATATGTCGGTAATTACCGGAAAACTCACGAAGACTTCGTTGGGCGCCTGCGTGACTCCCGCAGCCGCCAACCAGCGCCTCAGGCTAGCCGGACGTACGACAATGCCATTTCCAATTCAAAACGCGCGCCACACGGAGAGCTGTCGTATGTTACATAAGCGTTGCATGGCTTTTCTCTTCGTCGTGATTTCACAGTGGCGGTAACGAACGGAACCGAGAAAGTGCGGAATGAACCTACTTTAGAGTCGACCTCGAGCGAGCTTGATAGGTTGGGGGCATTTCGCGTATCGGCGCTGGCCCACTGTGTAGGGCATTCTGCAGCGCCGAACGGACCAAATTTGCGTGCGGGCCCTCTTTCCATCTCTAATTCGTTGCCGGCTGAGGTAATTGTATCGGCCGGGGCTTTATGTGAGGGATCGTGACAAAATTGCCTAGCCAAACATTTGAACATGGCGGTAGCCCAATTGCGTGACCGGATTTTTGCTGTTATAATTACTAGGCCTGCCCCGTGGCGTTGCGTCACCGTGGCACGCGGAAACAAAAAGAACCTCTGTCGTCTTATGCTCACCCCCGTCCGCTCGGGGACACGGCGGGGGGCTGGAAGACTGTGGATGAAGTTCGCGAGATTCGTAGTCGCTGGACCTCATCCGGACACACTTATCCAGGACATATATGGCGATCCACGACTGGATTCGTAGCGACCGGACGACGTTACGTAACGCTGCTCAGATGTACCAAAACCGACCAGGACAAAACCAACATGGCGGCTCCTGATCGAAGACCCGCTCGAGAAGTACTTCGACCCGGCGGTAACTCACCGTTGGCGGACGTCGTAATGAAGAACACAGCCCCACCAACAGAAAATTCCGGGACAGTATTTTTTCATGCGGCTAGTTCATACGGCTTCTGTTATGACAAGTCGGAAACCGGTGGCCGATAACCATGCGACATGGGCGTAAGAGGACGTTATTAGCTGTCGCTAATGACCGGATCGGATAACCCTTCCGCCCGCATGGACATCGAAATCACGCGGCTTCGACGTGATTAGCGTGACGCCGCCATGACGAGACGCCAAGACCACGCCACAATGGTTATGATGTGGCCATGACGAACGTCTGGACGGTGGCGTAATCCGGGAAGTTTACAAGGCAACGCTATCTTTCTTTCTTTCTTTGTTTCGACTGTGGCCCCGAGAAGCTGAGTAGACAAAACCGGTTGAGCCGTGCGGTGAAGTCGAGCGCCTCGTACGTGCGTCGCTGAAGTGACCGCTACCTCGTACAGGTGCGCCGGCCAGCTAATTCCGATGGCCGCTGGCCGTTCTGTCGTCGGCAGTGTCTGCTAGTCTGTCTCGCTCTGCGGTTTCTGAAGTCTTCTGGCTGGCTTCGATCCCCCGGGGGCCGGTAACCGGCTACCGTTTGAAGCCTATGCAAACATCGTCGCTTCGTTGTGTCCGTCAAATACGCTATCTACTTCGGATGCGGTTCTCATGAAAACTCTTCGGGGTCACGCTTTTTGCTGACGGCAACCCCCAGCCTCATGACCGTGTCGCACAGTTGGCAATGGCCGTAGCGCCGAATTAAAATGACTCTCTTTGCTTCTCGTTGTTGTCTACGTAACAATACCATTCTGAAGTAACGAAGTAGTAGAAGGTTCTACAGCGTATGGGGCTCTTCTGCTAGGCACACAACCATAGACGAAAACCTATGAAACTCCTCAACCGTGAATGTCGGTCGAAGACCGTCTCAACACAGAATATCTACCAAGCGCTTCATACCGATGGCCGACCGCGATGGACGAGGTGCAGGGTAGCAATGAAAAATAACTCCATCGAAATTCGTTGCCCAAAAACGAAGCCAGGTGAACTTACTCTGGCCAAATTTGATACCCTCTCCAACATCGGATTTTCTTTAGCGAAGACTGAGTAGAGAAACGTTGTTCGGTACTGGCAATGGTCAAGTAGGCCTTAACGAGGCCTTAACGAGGTTTTTTGTTAGCTCGGCGGACCACGCTAAAATCCGCAGGCTGCGAATGAAAATTCCGTCGAGGCTGGGTTATTCTAATGTTTTGATGGTTCTACTATCACATGTAGAAGAACTCAACGGTTTTCCACCTATGTAACTCTCCCGATATAAATATAATTATAGACAACGTTACGCACTGAACCGTTCGCGCAGAGAGGCCGCCTGCATCGGCAGAGTACTAAGAAGCCGTACTTTCGGCATTGTCGCTTGCGCGGAAGGTAGACCTTAAGGTAGCCGCTTCAATCTAGGGCCGTTTACATATTCGGCCGTGAACCGCCTTCCCAGAGGTGATACACAGCTGAATAACGCCGTCTCTACAGTATTCAGCCACGACGCCGAGCGCACGAAATGCATGCGCGTCCCCAGCAGGTTCGTTCAAGCTCCATCAGTAGCGATGAACTGACTAACGCGTTGAGATGCACCCCGACGCCTTCACCAACCGCTACGGACACTCGCTAGCTTAACGAACGGCTTTCGTGTTGCCTTAAGTTACACCTTAAAGTAACGGCTGCCCCTGTTTTGTTAGCGCACCCGCCTTCTATTGTTCTCTAAAGTGATGACCATTACGACTGCTGCTAGCGGCAGCCGACGCCGAAGTTTTCCCATTTCGATGACAGTTGTTTGTTACGGCAGGCGACGCGATGCGCACGCTTAGGCCAGGCGACTTCAGACTACGGAAGCCCTAAACACCGACAGCGCACAGAGAATGTCTTCGTAATGCCCGACTTACCGGAAGAAGTACTCGACGTAAGGAGAATGAAACGTGAGGAGCAGGAAAAACGACCTTGGCCACGAACGTCTTCCGACCACCCTTCGTGGTCACTGACGTGTGAGGTAGCTGAAGTTCAACTGAAGTTATGTGTGACGGATGCGTCGAATCGCTCCGCGCAACAATGCCTCCTGCTTACCCAAAGAAAAAACGCCTCCCCAGCGGACACACGGATTTTCTCTCACGACAGTTGCCGCCGTCAGAGCAAACGTGCCGGTTTGTCGGGGGTTGGATAGGTAAGCATTGCGCCGGGGCTTCATTGCTGCCCCGGGGGGCTGTTAAACGCTTCAGCGGTGTGGGCCGACGTGAGATGAACTGATCTGACGAGATATTCGGCACGGAGAACTATCGCCGAAGTCTTTTTTTTTTAGCAGAAATAGCCAACGTCGCGTACGACAGGATTTCACTGTATCTCGGAGCCACTTCGGTTGTGCGCGTGCCCGATTTCGTGAAATTTCGCCCGGCAAAACGCAGACAGGTTTATAACGAGCAACGTTGAATATAATGGCGACCGCCCCAAGCGGCATTAGCGTCGGAACATCCGCGCGTCCGTTTAATAGCGGATTTCGACCGGTAGTCATGGACGGAACCGTCGGGTAGCCTGGTTATTCTAATGTCGAGGGAATACGAGGTAGAAGACGATGCACGTGTGCAGCATCCGAGAGCGTTTTCCGCAGACCGTTTTTCTAGCAGCGTTCGCTCGAAGTCGGCCTAAAAGCGTAATAGGCGGCCTAACGGATGTACACGCCTGTATTTCAACTCGGTCCTATCTAGTCTATCACCCTGAGTAGCTATTTCGCTTTGAATTTCGCATAGTCTTGACGATTCGTCGCGATTTCATTATCTAACGCCGCGTAGGAAGCAAAGATTTGCAGCGATTTCCCATCCTGCCCTTTCACCACGTATTTCTACTGCAGTATATTCGAAAATCTGCATTCTTTCGAACGTATGTAATATTTTTCCTCCTTTTTTTTCCAATTGACATCGGTAAATCACTTCCCTGGAAAGCCACACGTTCTCCATTTCCGGTCGTTCGGATCAGCGAGTTATGGAACAGTTTGCCCTGAAACGACCCCCAGACGGCCAAAAAGTTCGAGGCCGCTTTCTACATAAGGTTTTTCAATTTTGTATATCCTGAACGATTTTCGCAGCATTACACATTACACATTATTGTTCGAGGCGTGTATGGGTCTGTGTTCTCTATCGTACAGGCGTTACCGCGTCCGAGCTGGGGGTTACGATCGGTTTGGCTTGAGCAAGCCGAAGTCTACCGAAGCTACATGAAGACTGTGCCTTTCCATGGCACAAATAATCCCTCATGCACATTCAATCAGTTAGGGGCGTTCAGGTTCGCCAGCAAGCTTAGCGATTTTATAACCCTGTGTCTGAACAACAGTTCTGCTTCACTGCTGCGCAGCTTCTGCAACTACAAGGCAGGTGCTGGTGGTTGCAGAAGCTGCACTCACATTGCCATAATGTCCTCAAAGCAACACCAACAGTAAAACCCTAACGACGCCCCCTTCAACAGGTCGAGTTTCTGGTGCTTCCAATACGAAACCGAACGACAAAACTGACCCGTACTTTTCATGAGTACATTGCACCTTGCTCCGAAAACCACAGCGCACAATGCGCGATTCGGCCGACCCAATAGCCAGAGACCAGTTGCTTCTACTACTCCGACTGTCTGTCTGATTAAACTCCGATCTGATGCCACTTTTTCCTCAGTCCCAGCAACCTGACCAAATGTCAAATGTTCAGTTTCTGCAGCACACGAGCAACGAGCAGCAGACGAGCTCGGTGGACCCAGCCTAGAACATGGACACGTACAGAGAGGTCTTCCGTGACCAGCATTCCGCCTAGACGAGGATCCGACTTCGCGTCGGTTATATTTGAATTTTTCACGCCGACAGCTTTGAAGTCGCGGGACAGCTGCAATGGCGCTACCCCCCAAACAGACGACAGAGTTTTCAATATTTGTGCGGCTACCCAAGTGACGCCGCCGCTGTTGCGTAAAGGGCAAAAATTCCCTCCGGGAAAGGCCTTCACTACTCGGAAGCATCACCCTGTCGATGAGGCTGATCGACGCCAGATCTCGGATCTGGAAGTGGCTGGCCCGTTGCGCTGTACGGCGGTCCTTCTCGTTCGCAGGCCATCGGAGCCGTCGGAGCAATATCGTCCTGTCGACATGGACGTACACAGATGCGTACACAGGAACATAGCACACGCGGTACATGACGAACGTACGCGTAGGTAATAATCGGTAAACCAATCGAAAAAGGCGAGTTTTGCACCGGAATTTGACGAGCTCGAATGCCGAAGCAATACATATATATATATATATATATATATATATATGCACGAAATTGGTAAGGTATGGTCAGCCGAAGACCCGTAATTGAAATAATTGTGTTTTTCTCATCAACTTTTCTTGTTATTGTCACTGTTATTGTTGCCAGCGCAATGAACACCTACGTAGACCGTGATGCATGAGTTGCTGAACAATTACCGCGTTTACTTCTACATAAATAAATCGACGAAATCACGAACGGGCTTTATTTGAATATAATGGCAACTTCTCCAGCCATAGAAAGACGCCAGTGGCACCCAGAGACAGCCACTCGCCAATATGCGTGTGGCAATGAATTATTAGATATTGTCGAAGTAAAAACGCACACTTTTATTTCTTGTGTGTGTGTGTGTGTGTGTGTGTACGTGGCCGTATGCTTTATGTGCTAACGAAATGTAGCTGTTGATAACAATTTGATGGATATCGCCAATATATAACGAGTGCTGGCCACTGGATGCGTGCCAATATTTACATGTACGGTTATATATCACTCTCTTTGACCGCACGTTTTTAGTAGTATTACTCTGTCCAAAGCCATCATTTTGTTATTTTTAATAGCAAAACAGCGGCTCGTTTCTTTTCGCTCTGAAACCTTTCTGATACGGCAGGTTCACCCACGCTGCGAGCGCCACTATTGACGTTGACGTATTCTCTGTCCGGTAATTGTCGAGCGCTGTCTGACACTTCGCCAGATATTCCGCAACGACTGAGAAACCCACATCTGAGTGCGGCAGTATTACGATAAACGCCTGTAGCTCCGATCACCTGGAAAAATCTCGTAAATTTACCTGTCCTCGCTCCCCCTTCTTTTGTATGTTGTAAAGCAAAATCTGGAGGGCAGTTCCAACTGGTCCCTGGGCGACGAACTACCATGAGGAAATAGACGGCCGAAGCACACAACACCTTCCAGGCCGAGCTTTCATTAGGATACCTCGCAAGCTTTTGTGTTTTGCCGAACCGCCCGACCAACGTGTATTTGGCAGAACACGTTAGTCTTATGGCGTATCCCATACAATTCTACGTGTCCAGGTGGGGTCCGTTTGGATACAACGCGCGTACATGGTCAATGGCCACTGCAATCAACGTCTTCTCCCGTCCTTCTTCTGGTAATAAGTGCATCGCGCGCAAGCAGCTCCGCGATCGAATATGAAAATTTCTACTCAACTGGTCTTTGTTCACTACCCCATCTGTCGGTAACGCCTCGCTCATTTCGCACGGATGACTTTTCATATCGGAGTGTGTCGGGTCGAAGCTGCCTCCCACTATCGCACTGCGGTCAATACAGGCAAAGCACTGGCGGTGCTCCGAATTGACATAGCCACTCCGTTCTCGCTGAAGACCCGAATGACCGCTTTTTCGTTGCGCCGACCGCGTACGACGGTCACTCGGCAGAAGCCGCGCCCGTTCTCCGACCCGTTTCCGCGCGATGCGGGTGGTTATTGTTTTTGGCTTTCTTGTTCTCTGCATGTCGGAGAAGTCCAGCCGAAAACTGACTGGACAACTGGATACAGTCAGGACGAGGGTGGGTTGAGAATGGGGAGGCAAAATCCTGGTTTTAGGGTACACGAACACGATTTCGTTGAGTCCCTATGGCGGCCGACGTGAGACTGCGACGACGCCAACATCGCCAAAAACCGCGACAGCTGAACGTGAAGAAGCGTCGTATACTTCGGCGGCAGTATAGGTGAGCGACATTTGAAAAATACGAGGAAAATATTCAGCTCGCTCACGACCGCAGGACTATTTCTACGGTTTGGGAGAGGTAACGCTTTCCCGATATGGATCGAGGCTTCTCTGCGGTCACTTCGCGCTGGCCGAGCCGCCATCGTCGTCGTTCGGATAGATGTTAGCTGATTTTGACGTGGAAATACGTCGTGAGAACTTTTCATCTCTCTGGCGTCTCCCTTTTTCTCTTGTTCTCCCGCTCCGACACGTGTACGTAACGACGCGGACAGAAGATTTAATCATCTTAATTTTACGCGTCCATATACGTACAACCCGACGCTCTGGCATGAACAACAAAGTATGACGCTATGGTACGCTACGTCGTACGTTGTTGGACCAGGGGGAGTCCTGACCGCTGCCGGCAAAGAACGGAGAAATCATTTAAAGCACTGCATGGCCTTAGCAAGCCGACGGAAAGTGAAGGACTTAGCATTTGAAAAACCGAAGCCTCGATACGCTGGGCCGACGCGGCTGGCGAAGATTTCCCATAGAATGTTGCGCTGCATCAGGTAGACTTCGTCTCCCATTGCAGGCATATTGGCACTGCTTAATAAGGAAATACAATCGGGCAATGCAAGAACATGTCCCCGATGATAAAATGCTGATGATATGCATCGCGTCAGACACGATAAACTATCCCAAAAGACACATTTTTCGCTAAGCAGACGAACAACAAATGCTATAATAACCTGACATGTTAAAACTAGCGATACAATCTATCCATAGATTACTGGGACGCCAGTAGCACAGACAGACACACACACACACACACAGACGAAAAGAGCAGAACAGAAAAGAGACGAAAATAATGCCGATCGGAATATCCATCATATGTGCTCAAATGCGCCCTGCAAGCTTCCAAGCAGCGGCTGCATTATACATAATTACTCCATGTGGCCCACGGGCGTACGAGGGCCCAACGGCTGGGTGACATAGTCAAGCGTATGTGGGACACATGGCGATCCCGCCGATACTTTGCTGATGGGACGCGGTCAACCGCCGAGGCGGGG
>MNPL01010809.1:1038-19578 GCA_002081605.1 Tropilaelaps mercedesae
CTGGACGAGATCGCTTCATTCGCACCGTTCTTACGTAGCACACCAACAGAACAACTTGTAGTGTTATAACATTGGGTTGCATCGTGTCGACCTGCGTACCTATGTCTCTAATCCGATCCGATAAAATTTCGCCGAGCGCCCACCCATTGTCGATAGCTCAGGGAGTTCCCATGCAGTGCCACTTACCGGCGTAGATATATACATATATATATACATTGGACACTGGCTAGATCGCGATAGCGCCAAAGAAATATTGAAACAACTTTTTGTTCCCTGTTACGCTTCCAGATATCGTCGAGATACGTGTTTACGGTTGAGAGAAGGCTAATTTACGCAAGTATACGAAGCCCTCCCCCATCCATCATTCTATAGACTCGACTGTACTGAAAAGAACGGCGGACGAGGTTGCAGCCCGCTCGGAGTTGAGCTTCACCGGTAACGATAGCGAATACATTCCAAAGATCCGTCCTGGTCAGACAAACACCTTCGTCAATATATAACCCTACAGACGGGCTACGCTAAACCGGGTAGCCCATGTCGGGTGTCGCACGGATCTAGGGTTGTCGTACAGACTTGACCGAAACCCCACGTCGGGTCGGCCGGAAACGATAACCGTGCGGCGTTTAGACGTGAATCAGAAAACTGACCCATACAACAAAACTACGACCCCCTTCCCACCCCTCGTTCAGCCCTCGATGAAGATCGAGCCTCCCTTCCTCGCCCGCTGTCGCCTACGAACACTTACCGCTGGTTGAGCACCGTGAGCTGTTTCTTCTCGTCATCCCGGACCAATAGGGGACTCAGAGGCCTCTCAGGGGTTTCCTCTTCGTGTTCACGAGCCGACGTTCCTGGCGTCGACGAGTCAACCGGAGTGGACATCCGCCCGCCGCGGGTCTGTCTTACCGGCGTCCCTTTGCGAGGGCTCTGCTTCGACGTCATGACAGCCCGTGCGTATTTAACACCGGCTCACAGGCACCAGGCACGGGGCAAAGTTACATGCACACTCATACAGCGCACACGCACACAAAGGAATATATATGTATATATATATATATATACAACGCATGCGAAACGAGCACAACAGACTCGCGGCTCGGCGCCGGCGTCAGGCTGAAGTTTGTCTCGAACTATGAACGGACAGCGACGAGAAAGATCCTACTAGAGCATGCACCGCATCGACAACACGAGCCAGCAGCACTGTTAGTGGCTTTAGCGGATAACCAACCGCCAACGGATCGCCGGCTCGTAGCAGACGTGCGAACACCACTCGGCCGTCTTGGCGCCGCTGACAAACAGCCCGCGATTCCGCTAACGCTTGATACGTTATGCCGCGCCCCAACGCCGTTAACGAACGAGACTCGGCTAGCGGCGCCGTGGAGATGTCCCGCCATATTCGAAATCAGATGTACTAGCGGAATGTTGATGGGCGGGAGTTTTTGACTTTGGGCGCGGCCACGGACGACCGCGGAGGCGCGCTTTAGTGTGGCGGCGGTACAGCGATAGCGGGGAAAAAATTATTCCGTGTGCACAGGCAGATCGGCTGACTGTGTGCTGTGCGTCAGACTCGTTCGAAACAGATGTGTTGTTTTGTTTGTACAGTAGAAAATAAAGTTACTGCGACTATGTAGGTCACAACGAAAAGACACGCAAATACTGCGTGAGAGATTAAATATATTGCTATATGAAGATTATATATACTGAGTGAGAGATTAAAAATTTTAAATAAATATATGATAGAATAAATATATTAAATATGTTTCGAGAGATTAAACTCTTAAGGATCGTATAGAATTTTTTTCATTGATTCATATATATATTTTTTTTTATACAACTTGTGGTTTAAATCCTGTCTTAACATTGATACTGACGTAACATAACATTAACAGCTAAGATCTCAAGAACCTACGAAAGTCGACATCACCCTAGTTGATGTTGGCAAGCTGCCAGATTGTGACGATGTTCGTAGCCGCAATAGCTAAACTGAATGCATTCGACTAAGTCCTAGCCGTTATCTTTTTATCTGCCAGATGCTGCCCGGGGTGTTACAAATTACTGTGGGAAAATCCATTTCTCATTTACTACTTTATCCATTTTATCGAGTCACATTCCAGATAGGGCTCGAGGTCTTTATTTGTTCGGGGTCCAGAACAAGTGCTGTGTGTCATCGAAAGTCTCCAAGCAGATTTTCCAGGTCCATTAACACATACTAAACGAGCTGTCAGCGGTGACGAATCTTCGCCTCGTTGCCTATAATATGAGCCATACGGTGGAAACACTTGTGAAGGTTGGAAAAATCTGTCCATTTACTAATTGATTCATCGACTTTTAGTAGACCCCTAATTTACGATTGATGTTTGCGCAAACTTTAATAATGGTATGAATGCTGCGATCATCTCTGTTATTAGCTAGCGAATACGCTGCCCAAGCAGATGGTAGGCGGGATATTACCGAAAATGAGTAGAAAATCGACGGAAATCTTAACTGGGAAAGGGGTAATGGCTCAGTGCGGAGTATAAGGCTAGAGAAAAACGCTTATTAACCAGTCAACCGCCTAGTAACAAAATACAAACAAGTTAACCGCAGTGCTATCAAATCGACGCCATCGACTTGCACAAAGAATGCTCGTTAATAAAATTATGAAAGTTTTGGTTAAATCAACTGGATTATCAGACACAAACATCTTTGAAAAATTGAACGTAGCGTTAAAGATCGCAAACGCTTGCATCACATGGCGAATGACAGAGACCACTTTATCCCACGAGATCCATATCTAGTTGTCGACATTTATACCATGTTGTTTATTGTATAAACAGATCTCAACGTGCGTCCGTCGCACACTTGTTTTGTTGAGTTTACTTTTTCAGTTGGCTTCCTAACGCCGGTTAACGCCAGAGACGTAACAAAGGCCAGGCGTAATACCGGCCTCCTCTACCTCAGCTCGGAAGTGCTCAGAGTGGACCTGTTAGATATTGATATATTCGTATCGGCCTTCCTTTTTAGGGATACGTATCTGTCAAATGGGCGTCCAGTGGATCTGTTGGTGTTGCAGAGCGGTGCCCACGTACTGCGGCTCCGACAGGCAAACCATTTTTATTAATTTCGCCTACTTAACCAGCGGTGATAGCAATTCCCCGTAATAAAGTTAGTAATTGTCTCCACAATTGTTCAGTAATTGTCTCCAGGTCGGTCGGAGCGGCGGATTCGAGAGCTCTACAGTCGGCTGGGAACATTTGACAATCCACTGAAATATACAAAGGAAACGTTCATTTGCTAGTTTACTGTATTGAATATACGGGCGCATTTTGAGCGCGCAATGATTAGTTTCATCGTGTCAGCTATCCGAGCAGCTATTCGAAAGCAGTACGATATATGACAGATTCGTTGTTATCGTAAACAATTTGTAAGATTATGGGTTTATCGGTGTTTGCCCACATGTCGTTTAACTTCATTCTTTCTTCCAGAGGGGTGTTTGTTAATTGATATCTTGTGCGCCGTACTGCAGCCACTTAAGCGCACGTGACACCTGATAGCCTCATGGTAAGCTGTAGTTTTTAACGTGTGGTTCTACTTGATTGAGCACTGTTTAATCGCACCACGTGTCATGTTGCCTGCAGCAGTATGTGTACGTTGAATTCAATTAACATCGGTCTTTAACTTACTATATACATGCTTTCAATTACCCCGATTTGCCGTGAAGCAGACTGACAACACATAGAGAAGCTGGACTGAATAATGGATCAAGTACATAATAATAATAATAATTATTATTATTATTATTAATTATAGTATTATTATTATTATTATTATTATTATTATTATTATTATTATTATTAACACTGTTATTATTATTATTATTATTGTAATAATAGTACGGTCATCGCAATAATCTTTACAGATATGCGTTTAATTTTTCATTTAGGATGCTTATCTGCCCGAGCCGTGGCGTGAGCTAGGTTTATCCATAGCATCTAGTGGACACAGATTGAGTGTGTTTCGAGATAGCTCACGTTCTGAGACAGTATTAACACCCGAGGGAACGCTGTCGATATGAACCACAGGTGAACTGCACTTCACTTGAACAGCTTAATATCATGTGAAATCCCCTCCACATAATAACACGTTTGACTTGTGCCGTATCCATGTGTATCTTATTCCACTGCTTGTTTTATCATTTCCGGTAAAAGGCGTAAGGCCTTGGCCAGAACATAACCCGTACCACAGGTGAAGCCGCTTGACAAGCCATTCAGGGTGTTGGCCCATAAGCATAGGACCGGTAAATTTCTTGTTTGGCTTACTCTTGTCAACCGCTTAACTAGTTGCTCCCTAATTCTGCTCTTCAAATTCTTCAACTTTATTAGGTTGGTGACAGTTAAAAGCCTGCCCACCATCACCTCATAAGCAAATTTATTCCAATAAAATAGTACACAGTACGATTTTTTTGGCATTAGCTGATTTTATTTTATGCGACATAGAACGTCCATACGGCTGGCCATTTGCCTCACCGCCTTATTTACAAATACAAGTTATTTACATAACAACGTATTTACAGTAGCTCCTTTGCTATCACTATAGCCAGCGAAAAGGTGTCCGTGCTTACCGATTTATGTGAGAACATGAGTTAACTTTGCTGAGATTAACTTGCCGGTCGAATCACGCAACTATGAACAACCAACACGCCTCAAGACCTCCCCCATATGAACGCATAACAGGTATGGCGTACGTTTAGGTGAGGAATATAAGATAATCGACCCGTATTTTGACGGACCCAATAAATCAAATTTCAACTCGGACATCGGACGACCATCATTAGAAGTCCAAAGCGCTCATTTGCAGCAGGGGTCGGCTACAAGCAGAACAGGTTTTTGGACTTACCTGATGCTTAGCAAAAAATGATATTATCACTATTAATATGCCGTAGGCGAGATAGGGACATAAAAGCTAACTTAAAATTTCTACACACACAAGTATTATAACTCATTCGACTCTTTTATATTTGAAGAGCTCTTCCACATACGCAGTGACTGGTGGTAGTTCTCAGTGTTATGAGACAGCTGCCGTTTTCAACTTCGTCTTTGGCATTTTTTCGTTGAGCGGTTTTCCTTTCCGCTTTGCTTTCTTGGCATTCTCCTTTCTGTTCGGCTGTTTTTCATCAGCCCGTCGCGGCTTTCCAAGGAGCTCCTGATTCTTCAATAACAGCCGTTTCCGCTTGTAGATCAACTGGCGCTCCTCGAAGTCGGTCTCGTCCATGCGGATCTCGGCCTCGCGAATTGCAACGTTCACCTGAGTCATAATTTTCACCACTTCGTTGTCGTCAACCTGCGGTAGACACCCGCGTTAGAGATCGGCCGAAAACGGATGTTAAACGTGGGCTACAAATAAAAACTGCCTAAATTTACTACCGCTGCGGCTATAAGCGGCAAAGTCATTATCCACATATCTGCTCTACGTGGACGAACGGTTAAGTCAGTCGTGCAGAACGATAGAGGAACACGAGTAACAATAGAGGAACTCGAATTTCGATGCTAACTTCCGATACAAATCAACCCGAGCCAACATACGAGTAATTCGTCCTCATATACACGTGTCTCGTCGTTCCCTTCAACGGTGACTCACTCACCTTATGCTTGCACATCTTCACGCCAACGTGCTTCTCGATCTCATGTACAAGATGTAAATCCTGCGGCGTGGCCATCGTCACGGAAATGCCCCCCGCGCCCGCACGCGCTGTTCGACCCACGCGGTGTACGTAGAGCTTTGGCTCGCTGGGCACGTTGTGATTGATAATGAGCTCCACCCGGGGGATGTCGAGGCCCCGGGCGGCCACGTCGGTCGCCACCAGGATGCGAGCCGCGTTCGACTTGAACGCAGCCAGCGCCGCGATACGCTCGCGCTGTGAGCGCTGGGCATGGAGTGCGACGTTCCGGAAGCCGAGCGAGTCCATGCCGATGGACAGGGCCTGACACTTTTTGCGGGTGCCTACGAAGATGATGATGAGGCCTTTGCCGTTCGTTTCCTGGAACCGCTTGACCAGCTGGATAAGGTATGAGTCCTTGGCGTGGTCCGGGGTAAGGATGATTTTTTGAAGCAGGCCTTCGACCGTGGCCACAAGGGAAGGCGCCATGTAAAAGAACGGATCGGTCATGGCCAACACCTGGACCTCCTGGATCGTCCGCGTCAGCGTCGCCGAGAAGAGCAACGTCTGGCGCTTCTTCGGTAGCGCGCTGAAGATCGTTTTTAACTGGTCGTTATATTTGCCGCTGAGCAGCTGATCGGCCTCGTCTAGAACCACCATGCGCATTTTCGAGAGTAATGGCTTAATCTCGTCCAGCGTAAATTGAAGATGGTCAGCCAGACGGCCAGGCGTCGCCACGACGATGTGCGGCCTCTGTGCAAGCTCTCGGCCCTGGTCGACGATGTCGCTGCCTCCCACCACCAAACAGTCTTTTAGGTTGACTTTCTTACCCAGAATGCGGAACTGCTCGAGAATCTGAACGGCCAACTCGCGCGTGGGCGAAAGAATCAGGGCGAAGATGCCGAACGGCTCCTTGTATAGCGCCTCGAGGAGGGGCAGGGCAAATGCCAGCGTTTTTCCAGAGCCAGTCTTCGCGCAAGCGATACAGTCTCGCCCTGCCAGAATCGGTGGAAGGCAGTTACGCTGTACCGGCGAGGGCTTCTGGATGCCGATCATGCGTAAACGGTCGAGCAGCCAACCTGACAATTTGAGCTCATTGAACGTCTGGATGTTGTTGTCCTCGGACACCGGCACCGAAACCTCATCCTCGTCGGCCATCCTGAGGAGTGGACGATAGATACACAGCCAATTAATTTCGAATTTTATCATAGTTTGGAATGAACATTTTAATCCATTTTAGTCGTATAGGAATTCTACAGGCCTTTGAAAATTGAAAGGAGAAAAAATGTAAATAAGCATACATGGTCTTTACAATACGAGTAAACATCTGCATATAATTATAAATATAATTATAATAAAATATAACAATTAATATTAAAATGAAATATGAGCTGAATAATATAAATCCACATCAACAATTGAACTTGTCCGTTGTCTCGTTGTAAAGAGATTAGCTTTTGCGTATTATACAGGACTCATTGGGCACCCATCTGTAATGCCCGCGTAGTACAAACTTGCGGTACATCTGCAGTACAAAATGCTTACACCGGAATTCCTTAACGAATATGGTACTCACTTCGCCTTCGATTTTGAAGCAAATTTTACGCCGACAACCACACAGTAGTTGAAATAATTATGTATGGCACGGGACACAAAGTCAAACATTCGAACGCAAATACATATAGCATTCGCACACGCGTGACTCCGTTGGAAATCACAGGTGCTTTCAAACAAAATTAGACACAACATTGAGTTGTTCTAACCTGCTAATTCTAAAAGGGTACTCACTTTTACGAGTAGCTCACCGACGTTGGCCACCTAGCATGAAGCACAAACTATTACTTCCACACGCAAGGAATAATTTACCTAAATCACGAATCACAACCTACTTTGTTTACGATAGCGTTTGCTGTTTCACTGCTGGCCTGAGACACACGTGCGAATGCGTTCCTCGTATGGGCGCAAACGTTTAATTCTCCCACCATTTAATTCGTTCGTTCAACGAAAAACGGACCCTCAAAAAGTACAGCTGTTCCAACATTTCAACACCGGTTATAAACAAAGTACCCCCTCATATAATACTAATGGAGAATCATTAATATACGATTGCTCTCTTTGAACCACAGTGTCGGTGGCGCCAACAATTAAAAACATTGGGACATCACCTTTTCACATTTTCTGTAGATGACGTGCGCATTGAGTGAACTACATCTAGACCTCTGGTGAGGGCTAAATGCAGCCGTGGCGCTCGGCGAAAATATGCGTTTTCTTTCAGAAATTACGCACACACTGCACGGGCACTATTTTGCACTGAAATCCGTTCTATCAGAGACATAATGTGGGGTTACATCAGCATTTAGCTTCAGCACCACATTTTTTTCTGTTTGCAACTAGTCAGGTCTTCGTATGCAGGTAGTCCACACCCAATCTAAATGGAGAACTCGTTTAAGGCTTTCGATTAGGTTGATTTAATAGGCCGAGTACACTGCGTTGTCAAATGGCCTAAACTACGCTCTGTTCTTGATATCGCGTTGAAGGCAATAAACCATGGAGAACACAAAACCAGGTTGGTATTAAGCGACCATATGGTTTAGTTAGTTTAACGTCTACCCAATGCCTTCGGTGAACGTCTAAAGTGCCAGAAAGGATTACCAGATCGCTCCTTCAACATATCATAGAAACCTATATCGAGTTGAACCTAGTCGCATTCACAACGCGAACTAAACGTTGCTAATTCCAAATAAACTTTTTTCATTAAGCTATGAGACAGACATCCCAATCGTTTACGATTAATTGCATCGTTCACGCCTTTGTAGCATTCCATTGGCAGTTGTGTTAGTCTTCTACGTCGTCGTTACGGACCGTTCTCTCGTTAAATTCCTACGGAATTCTCATCTCGGAGATGTTTGAGTCCGCGTAGCGTGCTATCGTGTCTACATCAAATAGTCGTTTGTCCAACGCCTCAGTTTGCTTTAACGTCAGTGTGTGTGCTCTCTTCGGTGAGATATCTTTAGTTCTGATCATCAGCTAGCATTTAACGTCTACGGTTGTTCTTTTCACATTACTTCGTAAGACGGACCTCATAAATGTAGATGTGTAACGGCGAGGATCGAAGCCGTGCACCACCTACGGGTCTCCTCAGGTCGCAAGGCGCACGCGAATGCACCCCAGAGCCACTGAGCTCGAGTTTCTTTGATAGGATGGATATTAAAAAGCTGTCATCTCACGAATTGTGACTTCGTACGCCACAAGGCTTTTCTAGCAGCAATATCTCATTCAATATCTCAAAAGGCAGTATCATTCGAACTGACTCCAATTTATACTCACGCCAGACTCGAGGGTGCGGTTGTGTCAGCGGAACGCAGAAGAACCTGCAGATGTACTCTTGTCTGTATACACCCTAGCTGTCCTTTCTTGTTACCCTTACTGCCTTGTTTTGCGGTACTGCGCGAATAAGCTGTCGTCTTCTCAGGGGTGGGTTATGCAGGGAACATTGAACTTCGACAGCTTCATTTTGAGGTTTGTCTTTCGTCTGCGTAGGCCTAAACCGTCTTCTTTAGTAGGTCTCTCAGTTTTCTAGCTGCCAGCAGAACCGCGACTGCTTTTCACTGTCGAGTGCGTAGCATCTACTTCGGGCCTTCCTCCACCTTTTTTCTATATATGCGTTAACATAAACAGAGCGATGCTGGGTGCCCTGCTCTTCAGAAATGTTCGCCGTTCGACCGTTTCAACTTTCTTCTGCTCCGACGTCGCTAGATAGCGCCGGTTGTACGCATCTTCGAACCTGTCCTTTATCTGTAATTGCTGCTGATGATCTCATTAACGTTTGTCGATCGCGCAATCATTTAGGTTGGCCTACGTTTGACCATAGATGTCCTTCTCTTTGGCCAGCTCTCTGCTCCAACGGTTCCTCTGTGCAGGCACTGCATAACTGCGTCTTTTAATTAATTTTTCCCGGGCGAACTTTTCATCACTGGAAGTGAGTGACTAACAGCTGACGGCATCGTTTTCCCATTGTTTCACGTTCGTTAATAAACATTCCAAGGGAGTTCGGCACACTCTGATAACGTTTTGGCTTAGGAATTACGCATTCGATCTTTCGTTACATGCCTAGAAAGCTGGAAGTGGCACAACCGAGCCCCAAGTTCAAGGTGTTAACTTCGGAACACTTCGTTAGAATGACTCTGGAGGTTATTGGGCACAACGAACGCACTGCCGTCATGGCCAGGGCACGCGAATGCGGTCGCGAAATGTTAGCAGCAAATAAGAAGAACGGTAGAAAACGCTAGCAAAAGACTCGTTTTTTTTTTTTTATTAAAACGTTCGCCGTTTCATATAATTTAGAATGATGTTTTATCTAGCAATACCTGTCTATGATATTAGTACTAATAATAATGAAAACAAAGATAGCCTGAGTTTCGTGATTCGTTTGCCCCCTCTCTTCTTGGCCAGACGGCATCGCTGTCAGTTTTTATTGTTGGTTCTATGCCAAGCTTCGTGCAATTAGTCACGCCCGAGCTTCAGACGGTCCGAAGACACGCGGCTGATCAGACTGATTTGTTTGCGTTTCGTAGGTTGCTCGAACGCATCGGCGATGGTCGCCGATGAAATGTTCCCGGAAGGGGCTGGCGCCTACGCCGACATGGAGGAGGCCGGCGGTTCATCGAACCTCCTCATGGACCTCGCCGCGTATGAGAAGAGTGTACACCAGGACTTCTTCAACACGTTCGACAACGACCTATTCGACGACGACGATCTAAACTGAATGCTGCTGTTTGTGTTGTTCGTCGCAGGAGTTCCAATCGGAAGTTGGTGTGAATATGTGTTGGGCTTGTCCGATATCGGCGGGTGGGAGCGTCTGTTTGTACAAAGTGGGTTAATAAATACTGTTACGGCGAGTATTGCGTGTATTTAATTTAGGCTTTAACTGCTGGAGGGTTGCGTTGGCTGTTTTACGGTGCGTTTGTATTATTTGCTTAATAGAGTAGCACGACTATGCTTAACAAAGGCTACGTATGGCATCACTGCAGTAGCTCGAGGAGTTGTTGCTTTTTGGGCGTTGGAAAAAATTCCGGGTTGCAATGGTGACTTTACTTTTTTCAAAGCTCGAAAGAAAGATACAAAACGTCGATAAAAAAATAGGTGATCCAAGGGAGAGACAACGCTCCGCACGGCTCCCAAGTTGTCTGTATGTCAAGTGTCCGTTTGTGCGTGTGTGTGTATGCATAAATATTCATCGAAGTCCTTGCGCGTCAAGGGAATAAGTGTGACGCTGGACCACCATGATACAGAGTGTCGCAATATGGCCCTGTCCTTCCATTTTGTATTCCCCATTACCATATTCTCGAGTCAGCGCTTCGTCGTAGTGGTAACACCTCATTTGATGGCGCTCCTACGACGCGGCTATTTGAATTATTAATCAGAGATGGCAGAGCTTTATTCTTCTTGATGCTGAACTCTTTGCGGCTTTATCGACCGCTAAGTTACCGGCCTCTTTCCTACTATGCCGGTGTCTAAGCGGCTGTTGACCAACGTAGCGTGTCCTGAGCGACATCTGCTGCTGAAGCGTAACAACGAAATAGATCATTTTTTTCTAACCAACCGCTTGACTTTGAAGAATCGAGGGCCACAATGAGCAACGCCGGAGTTTGTCAACTTCGATATTTGTTCGGCCAGACAGACTGACACGAAGCTTGCGAACATATTTCGTAGCCGAGTTGATCTCACCTGTATTCGACAGCGCAGCCGTCCCATCGGCGGAGGAAAATGAACCCGAAAGTAAGTCGATTTCCCTTCGTATATCGGGGGAACTCTGAAATGTTCGTTAGTGATTCAGGCTAGGGATGAACTCTGTTCGTCCTAAATGAGCCAGCAGTCGATGCAGTGTCTTCCCCTCGCAGACGGAGCGCCTACACCCGGACTTCCCTCTCCCTTCCCCCCGGTGCTCACGGACGGGTACCCTCACGGATGAGCCATCTCACGGGCGAGTAGCGTAAAATACACGCCAGGCGATTAGCCAGCGGAGGGCCGGAGTCTACTCTTGGCGACAGCCGACTTCAGCAGCCGTTTTTAGCGATAAAATCCAGAGCGTTGCGCTTACTGTGAGACATGCTCCGCTTAGCCAGCGTCCTCGTCTGGGCGGCGGCTGCGCTGGTGGACGCCGCGCCAACAGCCAATCTCACCTCAGGACTATGGACCGGCATCGAGATCGACGTGCCTGACGCGCCCCGTAATGTCGAGGCGTTCCTGGGGGTGCGCTACGCGGAGCCGCCGCTCGGCGACCTCCGGTTCCGACACCCCAAGCCGAAAGCCTATAGCGGCGCGCAGGACGGCACCTCTCTGGCCCCTGCCTGCATCCAGGGCCACACGTTCTACATTCGTCCGGGCGTGAGCTTCCAGTTCAACTCGTCTTCTGAGGACTGCTTGCATGTAAATATCTACCGACCGCGGGGCGTGCGGGACGCCCCAATCGCCGTGTACCTGTTCGGCGGAAGCTTTCTCGGCGGGTTCAACGGCTTGTTTCTCTACGATTCCGAGGAGCTGGTCGCCCGGCACAACATCATCGTGGTCACGGTCAATTATCGAGTATCGGTGATGGGTTTCCTCTATCTGAACAGCACGGAGGCGCCGGGCAACCAGGGTCTCTATGATATGCTCTTGGGGTTGAAGTTTGTCAAGGAGAACGCGCGCGCCCTTGGCGGAGACCCCGACAGGATCACGCTCTGGGGACAGTCCGCCGGGGCATTTGCGGTTGGGTTCCTGATGGGTAGTCCCAAGGCGAAAGGACTCTTTTCTCGTGCGATCCTTCAAAGCGGCTCGACGGCAAGCGGGACGTCGTCGCTCCGGCTGAACAGCATTAACGGCGCAGTGACCGCCGCTAGTGTCGTGGACTGCGTTGACCCGGAGCGCCGACCTGAAGCTCAACTGGACGACATTGGCCGCTGTCTCAAAAAGGTCGACGCCACAACGCTGTTTACGGCCGTCAACGAGCATCTGGGCGAGCAGTACACGATCACATTCCAGCCACAATACGGCATCGATGATCTACTCCCGGACTTCCCCTTCCCGGCCGATCAGTCGAAGGTCCAGTTCAACGATGATGTCAAAGAGGTGCTCACGAGCACTGTGAGCAACGAGGGGGCGCTTTTCATCGAAGGCATCCTCGAGCGTTTCCAGTACAACGGTACGTCGAACTCAGACGACTACATCGACCTGGCGCGAATTGTGATGAAAGTTATACTTGATCTGCCGGTACAGTTCATACGGGACAGTAGCCTGAAGTACATACCCCCAACGCTACAAGACGACGTAGAGCTCCGGCACGGGATGGCGCAGCTATTCGGGAATCTGCTGTTCGAATGTCCAATGGATATGTATTCGGCCTTTCTCGCCGGCCGCGGCGTCAAGGTAGTGATTTTGTTGGGTGTGTGCGTTTCTACGGAGTAGCGCTTAAATATTCGAGGTGTTTTTTGGCGACCGACGGGAGTCGCTGACCCGTGCGTTTAGCCGGTAAGAACCGGTTAAGATTATACGGGGTAGAGACACATCTCACCTAAACGACGACATAGATTTTTTTGGTTCGTCAAGCGAGCATGGGCTAGCGCTAACCAGTATTGCTTGGTAGATAGCGACAGAACCGTGGTAGATTACAACGGGTAGTATGCAAATTCACGTATAATTGAAAGCGGAAATCTAGAGCAGGGCAATGGACGGATTAACTACATGCTAACGAATGGGCATTCACGATTTAGGTTTATCGATATTTGTGGGATCAGCGGCCGCCGACGAGCTACTTGCCAGAGTGGACGGGATCCACGCATTGTGACGATATCGCGTATACGATGGGCAGTCAGCTAAACCTCGGAGAGAAAGCGGCGCGATCCGGTCAAGCTAGCGACCAGTTGGTGCAGTTTTTGAAGGCGCCAATCAACGAGGACCACAAAAGGCTTGTCATGAGTTCCATGAAGATGATTGCCGACTTCATTAAGACTGGGTAAGTTCGCCGTTTGATCGTGATGCTTTTGTTCTTTGTTGTATCGTGCGGTCGAATCATGGAGAACTTAATGCCACTGCTTCGCATACCGTCAAAACTTGGGACGCACATTGTAGCGGTTGAGAAATTGACTTTATTTTGGGCTCATACTGTTAATTTCGTCATTTCGTTAGTGTGCTATAGACACCCCCCAGAACCTTGCTCAGTTTGCGTCACATACGCACAGTCCTACTTGCTTTGAGGTGAAAAAATTCATAAACACTGCTTCATGCATTACTTCGAGCAACACAAACAACACCACGTATTTGACGCACGGGGGTTTGCGTGGACCGTGGTCCTTCGATGGCCAACAAGCGACAGCCTATACCGCCGTGGCAATTCTTGCTGGCCTGATTTCACGACGGACCATTTAGAGCCGGTCATACACTATACGGAGGCCGTTTTCATCACGGTTGGGGATCACGATAAATCAGTAATCGTTTGCTTGCCCCCGCCCTCATCTCGATAGTTGCGATGTATGGCTGTCCTGACTTCTGGTTTCACTTTTGGTTAACTCAGTTAGATTGCAAATGCCGCCTTCAATCTCATCTCAACATTGTGTTTATGCCATGCGCATTTGACACTTTGATATGGCACGCTAATTGTTGTGACTAGCACCGTTTACGGAGAGGGGGGCGTGCCAGCTCTACTCAAGCATTGAAGGCAAACTTCCGTCTGGGCCGTCGAAGAGGGAGCCGTATAATCGGTGTGCGGACACTTGGATTTCTTGGCAATCTTCCCGAATCTCCAGAAAATTTGTCTTGCACGTGGGAGACGTTGTTGCCGGCAACGCCAGCGAACGCAGTTCTACCCGGAGTACCGGGGACTTTGCCGTGCTTCTGCCGATACACTTTATCTGTTGTCGTTGAGGTCGCAAGTTTTCGTCTTCTAGCCACTTATATTACTAGAGTTGTTGCTTACGACATATCTAAACGGAATGTTTAATCATTTCATAGCAGTGCTCCCGACGACTTGTCGATCATTGAGTTTCCAGTAGTAACCGGGTAGGCAGCAGCGCTGGCTGCCAGTGGAAAACCTATCAAGTCACTTCTGCGAGAATTTTGCGATGCGCTTAAATGACTTCAGCATTGTCGTATGCCGTGATCGAAGCACGCGAATTAATTTATCTGCAGTACGCCAGAGCGATGGCCCTAGCTTGGATATGCCTCTGGCATTCAGCAGTTTATGTGCTGGGTACTTCTAGAGAACATACCAACACTTGGAATGATACATCGTTTGTTTTTGAACACAGCAAGATCAGTAGCATTTGCGGTCTTGTACTGAAGAGGAACTTCGTTTTAGCCGTCTGCCGGCTTTCGTATATTCTGAATTTGGCCGTCGGCTAAAAATTGCCGAAAAATTACTTCGACTCGTATACTAATGACCGCTACAATGACTGGTTTTTCTGGGCGACCATCAAACCGCAGAAAACGGATTGCTGCCGCAGCGGGCAGAAAACCGTATAAAGATTTACATAAGCGTATGGCTTAACAAGGATGTCCTAGACGGATGTTTCATATGAGCGACATCCCGCATCGGCTCGGCGTTTGAGCGGTCAGCTGGACGAGCAAAGAGGAAAGTGTACCGTGGACGTTACCGGTCATTCACGCTGTTTTCGTTAACCGTTGTGTTCGTCATTCTCGTGAGGCAGATCCACTCTATTTGCGGCTTGAAGAAATAGGGAAATGCCATGTCATCTGAAGTTCATCAACCTCAGATGACCTCAGATCGAAATTTACTCTGAGGTTCATCAACCTCAGATGACCTCAGATTGAAACCCACTCACGAAGGTTGTTACTTCCGTTTTGCGTTTTCAGTCTGCTAATAACCCACCTGAGAGTGAACTTGATCGCATATATCGATATTAGCCGAGCTCGTAGACATTGCATTTCTGGCAATCGCTCACGTGTGATTGTAGTCTACGTATTCCCGATACCCTGGTCTAATAGTTATTCGTCAAATTTATGATGATACATAATAGATGATCTGTGGGAATTTTCATTATCGGATGGCCCGCACCAAAGTATGACGCCTGCTCGCGCAGGCAGAGCACGTTTGAGTAGCCTCTTGATGAGACATCATCAGCGATATTTCGCTTTGTAGATAGGTGAAGCAAAACATTTCTGGTAGGGTAGGAATGGAGTCTGAGTATGGATTGTGGATTGATAGGTAATCCCACGACAACCTGAAAATCGCCTGAAACGGCTCACGTTAGCTGCGCAGGCCGATTTCGTGCTAGGATGGGTTTTCTAGTTCGCATCCAGCTAATGACATAGAGAGCAGAATCTTTGAGGTTCGCATGGTAGCAGGATTATGGTCTGTACACTTTAATGAGCCTGTTGACATTTTCCAATTGGTAAGCATAGCGCGTCAATAAACTGACGATCCTGGCTGATTGTCATGCATTTCTGTCAAGATAAGCGATACCATTTTATTTATTTATTTAGATATTTATTTTAGATTTATTTTCGGTAAATGACATTCGGACGACGAGTCAATTGACTAACTAGACGTGTTAAGTTTTACGTCACGTACGGCCCCTGCGTTTCTCCTAACGAAATAATTAAATTTAGATCTGAAGTCTAGATCTGAAGATCCAGAGGAGCAACCGGCGGAAGAAGCCATTCACTGGGAAAAAAGGCCTGTCACCAGCGGGTGGACTGGCACTTCGTAAGCACTACGTGTTTGACGGGGTAGAGGTCAGCCAATTACCTATCTCGCACTCCGTTCGTGCAACAAGACGCAGACTTAAATGTGGAACATTTTCGATGAAGATAAAATTTCAGAGAAGAAAAAACGACGACCGACGATGCTTTGCAAGCGCAGTCGTTAATTTGAGTTCTTGCCGAGACGTTTCTGTCTGATCATCAGCTTGCTTTCAAGGCTCAGCTGGCGTTCTCCGCTAGCGTGGTCGTGGCACAGAAAAAGTAGCATTAGGCAAGTGCCATTATCGTGAATTCGCACTGGTGCGAACGACATCCGCTGTTGCTGCTCTGCAAAAATGACCGCAATGATTCAATCAGCGATGACATTCGGCCGAGATGAGCTGAAGCGCGAATGCTCACCTGACGAATACGGGAATTGTCGGGCCGCCATTTTCTGCAGGAAATCCATTTTGCTCTCAGAGATAGCAGACCGCATCAACCCTCATCGACATTGCGCGACTGGCGCTCAGGCAAAGCCGATAACCGATTGAGATTTTCGTTCTTCGTTAGCTATTCAAAGCACGCGCGCACGAGAGACAGAAAAAAGGCAAATGCGCTTCGCTATGGCTCGGACATGCGAGCGACGTTCGAATAGTGGCGTCTACTGAACGGTGAGGTATTGCCGCTGTGCTTGAACACCCTAGCGCGACTACAGGGTTTATGCTGTTGGATCATCGACCGTCGTATCTATGGCGCCCAGAGGAAATATAACAGGGTCGGATATTAGTAATATTTGCAACGCTAAGACGAGTTCCTATGGCACTCCAGTGACCATCGGTTGAAGCGTCCGTTGGTTGATTTACTCGTTGCGAAAGTCGCAGCTCGGTCGAGTCTTCGCAGACGCCTGCCTTAGCCGCCTGCTTCAGCCGCCTTTTCTGCGTATAGTCGTCGACCGACGTCGTCGTTAGTTGGTCGCTCCGTCCCGTTTCGCGTCAATTAGCCGCAGATAATCTATTATATTCCTCTCTCTCTCTCTATTTCTTATTTGCTAAAGCGGATGCCCGTTTCGGTAACGCCAATAGCGACCGAAATGACAAGTCGCTGGATGGATATCGGTGGGTCGGTGCGGAGAACTCAGAAACAAAGGCGCATTGAACTCGGGTTGTTCATGATCTAATCAAATATCGGAGTGAGAAAAGCAAAACCTTGGGACACATTTGTGTGAGCGAGTGATACGAGGCCGAAGAGCTAGAATATAAGCAACCTTACCGACACCTTTTGCGGGCCGATAGCCACACACTCCTACGAGGGTGATATTACCATGATGAGTTCGCTGGACGAAGTGCCAACACCGGGGTCGCAGTGTCTTGCAGGCAAAATGAGATGAAACTGGCTTATTCGATGATCTCATCGTGTCGATTCCAAACGATTCAACTACAGGAAGCTAAAATAAAGGGGCGTTTATCTCTCAAAAACGAGCTCGTTCGTAGCTACGAGTGTGCGAAGGACGAGTAGCGTACAAACCTGGTTGACGAACTGTCAGAGCCCATATCGAGATTTGGCCATAAATGAGGCGGCATCGACCATTTGTATGATCGTGGAATTTCCATGTAGACGTGAGGTAACAGAACGCGACCTATAGTTATGTTTTGGGTGCGAAAAACAAATCTAACATCAACCAGGGGTTAGTTGACTAGCTCGCGCGCTTGACTAATGAAATATTCTTGTATATTGCGTTATTTTCTTACGGATAACGCACACCCCTTGTAACGACACTACCCGTACGAACATTGCTGTTTTCCTCCATTAAACATAGAAATACAATGATGGCCACTAAATGGCAGTAACTACGAGTCTTCTGGGTGCCAATAGGTGTCGTGTACCTGAATGTCACGTATTCCATTTACAGGATCCCATCGCGGCCGGAAGGCACTGCGTGGCCATTGTATACTTCTGTGGAACGACGAACGCTTCGCATAGAGACCACCGGCTTTACCGAGTTCCAGGGACCGCGAACGGACAAGTGCTTGCTGTGGGAAGACTTCATCCATAATAAGTAAGCTAACTATTCTATTTGCATATCGGTAGTGGCGCTTGGCGAAGCAGTTTCTCAAGTAGACCGCCGCATCTTCGCAGAATCTTAGGGGAAGCACACTAGGAAATGGAGACAATGCGATGTGAGCGTCACATAGACATATATATATATATATATATATATATATATATATATA